>PVLC010003415.1:17616-97952 GCA_004027655.1 Graphiurus murinus
CCCCCGGTTGACCCAGGCCTCTGTGCATCCTATTCTAGTTCACATACCATCCACATGGTGGGATGATCAGCTTTCCATAGCTGTGACAAAATATCTGAGATGAACAACTTATAGAGAGGAAGATTTATTTCAGCTCATGGTTTCAGAGCTTTCAGTCTGCGTTCACTTGGCCACATCACTTTGGGCCTATGGCAAGATTAAACATCATGGTGAAGAATGTGTAGTGGAGCAAAGCTGCTCACCCCAGTGTGGGTCGAAGTGAAAAGAGAGAGGGTAAGGGGCCAGTATCCCATATACCCTCAAGGGTGCATCCCCAGTGATGCTAGGCCCCCTGCAGCATTTCTACCACCTCCCAGTAGTGCCACCAGTTGAGGACCAAGCCTTCAACACACGAGTTTTGGGGAGGACATTAATATCCAAACATAACAAACCCCAAGCCTCTCCCCAGATCTCAGTCCTCCTTTGGGGTTCACAGTGTTAGCAAAAGTTGCCACCCATGTCCAGTCCTAAGGTTGATCTGGAACCACAGCCATTTCCACACCCCTTCCCCTTATCCCTAGGAGAAAAACACAGCCCTATGAAGGAGTCATGCACATCATCCTCTGCCACCACCCCCTTCCCACCCGAGAGGCCCTGCACAGGGCTGGCCCTGCTCCACTCTGGGCTGCCATTTGCTGAGGTCAGGGCAGGAGGAGCAAATGGCTCTCTGGAAGCCCATGGGGTCCCGTAGCCCACCCCGGGGAATTTGAGAAAGCTCTCTCCTGGTCAGTCCGAAAGATTGGCTTCATTTAGTAGGAATGCTTCCTAACGTGTGAACAATTATTATTGTTTTAAATTAGCAAGAATAAAATTCCACCATCTTTCCCCCTGAAGCTCCTTCCAAGAGACCACACTGTAAATCGACAGTGTCCATGAGGAGCTAGACAAACAGCCTCGAGCCGCAAGGAGCCGACATCAGCTTCATCCATATTTTTCCCTTAAGGGAAGGGGAGGGAGTGAATGTGTGGGGAGGGATTTTTTTTTTTCCTTTTCTTTTTAAAAGAGAACCGTATAATGCTTTCCTGCCACTCTTTCTAGCTGCATGAAAGATGCTTGGAGTTGAGCATCTTTAACTGACTGGAAGAGGGAGGTGGGAAATAAATTTCCCTAAGTAAGGCAGCCAGAGGCCACCAGCACCCCAGCCCCTCCACTCCCTGGTGGCCTCAGCACATTGGTCACACTGACTATTTCTAGCTACCAGGTGGGGCATAGGGGCAAGGTGAACACCATGGGGCTGAGTTCCAGCCCTGTCCACCCACTCTGTGAGCTTGGACAGCCCTGTCCCGTGGCAGGCCTCAGTTCTCCCATTTGCCCCACCAATCCTGGCTTTTAGCTTCTCAGAAAATACTGTCCCCTCTGTTTGTGAGACCACATCATCTAGTCCCCCAGAATGAACTCCTAGTAATCCCTGGGAGGGACAGAGTGAGGCACGAGTATTGCCCTCCAGCCAGCCCCAGCCAAACTAGTGCCCTTGTTCACATGTTTACCCCAGGACCCCATGGCAGATGAGCAAGCAGGTGATTCAACAGGCAGCCTCCTCGAGAATCTGAGATCCATGGCAGCTCAGTCATCCTGTTGCTGCAGCAGCAGTCCCTCCTCACAGAGCACTCGTCCACTCCAGAGCTGACTGTGTTCCACCAGTCCTGTATTTATCCATCAGATTTGATTGAGTCCTTCCAACCTTTGGGGCCTGAGCCAGATGCTGGTGCAACAAGAGTGAAGGAAACCCACCCCTGGGTTTAAGGAGCAAGAGGCAGATGCGGGAACATGAACGGGCCACTGGAATGCAGTGTGACAAACGCCAGTGTGGAGGCAGCTTCAAGGCGAGATCAGGAGGAGCAGTTTTTAACTGGGTCTGCATGGAGATTCCAGGCTGCGACATGTGCCCTGAGGCCTAGATGAGATCTAGCAGCTCCCAGCTGGAGAAGGAACACTGAATCTCAGCAGAGGGGACAGCAGGGACAAAGGGACAAAAGGCATGGTGAGACTCTCCCTGCCCTGCCAAGGGGCTAGAACAACCCCTTCCTTCCTTCCTTCCTTCCTTCCTTCCTTCCTTCCTTCCTTCCTTCCTTCCTTCCTTCCTTTTTTCTTTTTGTCCTTTCTTTGTACTAGGAATTGAAACCAGGAACTCTCTACCACCAAACTACCTCCCCAGTCCTTTCTATATTTTTGTTTTGAGACAGGCTCTCACTGTGTTGCCGGGGCTGGCCTTGAACTTGTGACCCTCTAGCCTCCCAAGTCTCTGGAATTACAGGTTCGTACTACTGAGCCTGACTGGAACTTCCTTCTATAGGGCACGAGGAATCCCAGGAGAGTTTTAAGTATCATCGGTGTTCAGCTGTGTGATGTTGTGCAAGACAGATAATCTCACTCATATGAAATAGGAATAAAAAGAGCATGTACCTCTCAGAGTGACTGGCACAAATATCTTGTAGCCAAAGAGATGTCAATGTGCCTGGGAACATGATTATTGAATCTATATGTGCTCCTGACTCTCCACTTCCAAGACTCACCAAGCACACGTGCACAAACTCATGCCTGTGGACACACACGGATATATGTTTGCACACCCCTTGGCCCAGCTCTGGCTTCACCAGGGTCACTCCTGGTAATGTTTTCCCTTGCAAACACTCCCAGCTCATAGAACTGTCTCCTCGCCGGCCTCACCACGCCCTTCCTCCTTGGCCGCCCTGTTGGAAACTCTCGCTCAGGCTGGGGGAGTCGGCCTGTATACATATGTTTGGCTAAGCGGGCCAGTGCTGCTTGTGGCTTCATCTTGGAGTCTCCTTGGATGTGAGAGGTGGGAACTGAGCAAAGAGAGAGGGTGAGAGCAGAGGAGAGAAGAACCCTCAGGCCCAGCTGGGTTGTGTGCTTAAACCTCTGTGGAAAATGAGGATGGGGACAGGAATCCCTGAGTCAGGGAAGAATCAAGGAAGGGGCCCACCAGGGGCTGCCTAGCGGTCCTGCAGGGGAGAGACTGGGCCTGCCAGCCCTCATTCTCTCCTCTGTGTCCCATCCCCTCAAGGCCCACTAGCAAGCCATGCAAAGCCCTTCATGTAGATGTGCCCCATGCAGAGCAGTCCCATCTGTCCTGGACCAGCCCCAGCTGGTCGAATCCTGGGTCCCAGTCTTCTGTCACCTGGTTGCAAATCTCCCAACAGCATCAGCTGCCACTATCCTTCCATCCTGCTTAGCCACCCCTTCCACTGCCCAGAAGTCCACAGACACAGAGTGTGATGTGTAACAGAATGTTCCCAAGATAACAGCACAGAGCAGAACAACAAACAACTGAAATTGCAAAATAAAAATAGAAAGGACCAGGGAGGTAGTATGGTGGTAGAGAGCCCCTGGGTTTAGTCCCTAGTACAAAAAGTACTAGCAGGTGGCTGGGCCCTGCCAGATGTAGCCTGGGACCTAGTCCTTCATACCCACCCCAAGAGTAAGCTTGGTTCCCCCATCTTCCCTTTTCTCTGAATCCTTGCAATCCCAGCCCCTCCTTCCTCTTTAGCTTCTGCAGAGAAGGCAGAAAGAGAGGAAGGGAGGGAAGGAAAGAGGGGGGAGGGAAGGGGAGGGAGGAAGAGGGAGAGAAGAGAATTCTGGGATCCCCATTACCAGTGTGTTTTATTTCACCAAATCTTCCCCCAGAAATATGGCAAGTAAGTATTATCTCTATTTTATATGTGAGAAGCTTGAAGCTCAGAGAGATAAGATAAATCCTCAGAGGTCCAGATTTAGGAAGAGTGGAGTCAGCTCTCTTCCCACCCACCCATCTATCCAGTCATTCTTGGGTGCTGAGCCTCCTCAGAGGAAGGCTCCTTGGCTTCACGCTCCATGGCTTCACCGGAGGGGCAGGAGCTGGGTGCAGCAGAGCCTGCAAAGGTGGACAGCGGGATCTTGGGCACCTGGACACCTCCAGGAGCAGCAAACCACAGGCACAGTAAGCTCAGGGAGTTTAACAAATGTTTATAAAACCTTTTTCATGCCTAGTTAATGATCCTGATTAGGACCTGAAAAAGCAGTCACTCATGCCACGACCCAGCTTTAAGGAGCATTTTATTATTACACGCCACTCCACAAATTAACGAGGGAAGCTGTGGCCCATTTGTCAGCAGAGCCAACGCCTGCCTGGGGATGCTGGCAAAGGGGCCTTTGTCCCAATTCCCGACCACCTGCCCGCCCTGCTGCCCCTACACGCCTGCCACCCTCAGGCCGCCAGCCCACCAGCTGCCACCCCTGACCTGAAAGATCCCACCTTGGAGCCCCCAGGCCCCAGGCCCCGAGTCAGGAAAGGCCCTGCTCTCTCTTCCCTGAAGAAGCGTGGTATGCCACTTCCACATCCTAGGGCTTGATGCTGAGAAACACATGCCCAGGCCCCAGCCGGAATCTGAATTCTTAGCAAGTGTCCAGCTGGTCTGAAGATCCCGGGAGACACAGGCCTGCGACATTAGCCTCACAGCCAGTCCTGGCCCTACTCTGACCATGCAACCTTAGGTAGACCCTTTTGGTTTTGCTTGGTGTTCCATCTGCACAATGGGCATGACACTTTAACTCCAAGGGCATCTGTGAATGTGACAACATCCTGTTTGAGTGACGTGCATTTGTCCTGACACAGCCAAACCGTCTCTGCTCTTTGGAGTGTGGCATTTGGCATTTGGAGCAGGAAACCACCAAGGTCTGGGTTGGAAAGCCCAGGCAATGGGAAAGGCAGGGGACAGTTGTCCAGCGCTGCCCATGCACCAAATGCTGCTAAATTGTGCACCTAAAGTGGTTTGGTTTATGAGATTTAATTTCAATTTAAAAAAAAAATTTCCATCCATACTGTGACAACTTACCAGCCTCTGATCCCAGGCTGTTTCCTCTGATGCCTGGTTGGCTGCTACTCACATTTCAGGACTCATCTTAGAAATCTTGTTCCCCAAGGAAGTGTCCTCCCCCATAGAAACAGCACCACTGACTACACCTGTCCACTTGCCAGCACCCCTGCTAACTAGTGGTCAAGGTGAGGGAGGCACTGCAGGCATGTGAAAATGATTCATCAAATAGAAGATTTAACTCTGCCTCAGCCCTGGTTTTGTTTTTTGTTGTTGTTGGTTTGCTTTTGTTTGTTTGTTTGCTTTATTGTGGTATTGGGGATTCATCCCAGGGGCATTCTAACTCTGAACTACATCCCCAGCCCTTTTTTACTTTTTATTCTTTACTTTGAAAAAGGGTCTTGCCAAGTTTCCATGCACTGGCCTCAAATCCGTGATCTTCCTTTCTCAGCCTTCTAAGTCCTGGGATATAGGTATGCACATCACCCCCGGCTTATTTATTTATTTATTTATTTACTTACTTACTTACTTATTTATTGTAGAACTAAGGACTGATCCCAGGGTCATTCTTCCTCTGAGATATACCCCCAGACCTTTTTTATTTTGAAACAGGGTTTCACCAAAGTTACCCATGCACTGATCTTGAACCTGCAATCCTCCTTAGGATCCCACGTACTGGGGATTATAGGCGTGTACCACTACACCTGCCAGCCCTGGTTTTAGAGTCAAATCTAATGCAGCCGGGCCCCAGGCACGCAGTTGCTCAACCAGTGGAGGAGCTGGGCCAGGCCAGCCCACCCCTGGAAGGGCCCCCCCTCTGTCCCTCCCCTGCCAGCAGCTGCCCTGTATGTGAGGCCCTTCCCAGACACTCAGCCTCCACTTTTTAGCGCCAGGGCCTCTGTCTGCCCTTCCTGTTTCCCCAGGACACCACTGTTTACGTTGTCAGGAGCTTATCACAAATGAGCAGGCAAAGGCATGGTCCTTGGGAACCTTGTCCCCAGAACCTCCCAACAGGGCCTCAGCCCTCGGATCTCTGGCTTCCAGTGCTCCTGCTGAAAACTGCTCAAAGGCTGGGCCTCAGTTTCCCTGGCTCCAACATAGACAGATGAAGGAATACTTACAGATCTAACACCACTGTCAGTGAGTGAAGTGGCACTTCCTGCTTCCAGCTTCCTGGCTCTGAGTTCCAGCTCTGCTGACTGTCACCTGGTTTGGTGATTTCACCAAGACCTGCCCCATTCCCTCTTCATAAAGTGAGCATGACTCTAGTACTTACTTTCCAGGACTGTAGCACTTTGTAGTACTTATCCCAGAGCACCGTGAGCACTTAGGAATGGGAGCTCTGATTCTCAAAAGTGTTTTCTCTGTCCTCAGGGCTCAGATCCTTCACTTGCCCATCCAAAATGGACAATAATAATGTGTCATGGATGCTTTCTGTTGGGTGACTGTCAGCCCGTGACAAGCAGTGGCCACCAGGACAGTTAGAACACACAGAGCACACTCAAGGGAGACCTGGATCAGAGCCCTGGCTCTGGCATCTTTTAGCCACTTTGACCTTGGGTTCATTACAAAAACAAAAAAGGGCTCATACAGAGGAAGAAACAGATCCAGGGAAGGCTGAAGACACCCTCATTCCCCAGTTGTGCAAAGATGGCCCGTGGGTGGGAAAGCAGCTAGCCTGGGGCAGAGGCAGGATCCTGACTCTGCCTGTGTGGTCTCAGGCCAGGCCATTGCTGCCCTCAATGGGCCTCTGTGTCCCCAGTCATAAAATGGGTACATTCCTCCCTACCCTCCACATTCCTCAGGAGGTACAGTGCATGTGAAGGAGAGGCTGTGCTGTGCGCTGTACCTTCCGACAGGTGTGCAGAACAAGACACCTGTCAGCTACCAGGTGTCACCCTCACTCCTAAGCTGATCCCCAAAGAGATACAGTCATGACCTCTCCTGAAACCCCAACATGAATCACCTGATTGGCAGATCCACTTAGCCTTTTCAAAGGCATTTCAAAATCAGGTGGGGCCAAAGCAGAACTCTTCTCTCCTACCCAACCCCAGATCTTTTCCTTTCTCTGTGAACATCATCTCTACAATCTACCCAGAAGCTCCAGGTCACCATCCCACACACTTTCCAAAACTGCTCTCTCTCCTCCCCCTTCTCCATCCCTCCTTGCAACAAGGCCTATCAACTGTGCCTCGGAGGTGTACCCAAAGCCACCTGGACCTGGACCACCTCGATTTCCTCCCCATTCAACTCTTTTTTTTTTTTTTTGCGGTACTGGGGATTGAACTCAGGGGCATTCTACCTCCAAGCTATACCCCCAGCCCTATTTTTTATTCTTTATTTTGAAACCGAGTCTCACTAAGTTGCGGAGTGCCTCACTAGGTAGCTGAGGCTGGCCGCGAACCCGGATCCTCCGGTCTCAGCCTCCCAAATGCTGGGATTACGAGCGTGCGCCACCACGCCCGGGCCCCTGCCTTGCAAAGCCACATGTACTCTGACCGCTGGCTCCAGCCCGCAGCTGGCCCTCAGTCCCCTGCAGAAACAGACTTATGCAGGCCACGTTCTCCACCCTTTGTTTGCCTTTCCTCTGGTCTTACTCTTCCCATCTCAATTTAAAGTGTGCCCTCCTGCTATGGCTTAGAAGTGGTTTGTCTCCTGACATTTCCTGTGTTGGGAGCTTGGTCCTCAGCGTGATGATGTGAGAGGTGGTAGATTTTTAAAAGGGGGGTGTGTCCTTAGAGAGATTAAGGTAACTCTCGAGGGACCTGAAGTTAAGTCAGTTCCTACTAGAGTAAGTTGTTTTAAAACAGTGAGCTTGACCCCCAAATCTCTCCTGGATTCCTGTCTACTCATGTGATCACTCACACACACCAGCCATGATGTGATACAGCCGGGGGGCCCTCACCAAAGCTGTGCCATGCTATTTGGACTTTCAACCCCCCAAATTGTGAGCTAGTTAACCTCTTTTCTTTATGTTATGCAGCCTCCAGTGTTTTGTCACAACCATGGAAAACTGACTAATATACCTCCTCTGAGAGGCCACCCAACCACCCCATGACTCAGTGACCCAGCTGACCCTCTAAGCACTCTGCAGGAAGATTGCTTGCCATCTGACATCTTTTGTATTTGCTCATTTTCTGAGCAATACAATACTGAGAGCAAGAAGTGTATCCCTATGACTATCTGCTGTGTCCAGGCATAAGCACAGAGCCTGGCACATAGTAGGTGTGTATTTGCTAACCAATGAGTGAAGGAAGGAATGGGTGATTGCAATATAGCTTTAAAAGGCCTGTATTGGATACAAAAGTTTACCCAAAAGCAGGGCTGGTGGCCTCGAATGAAGCGACTATGCTGGTGGAAGTACTTCCAAGGTAAGGCAACAGGGACAAATGGCTTCATACAACCAAGCCTCCACCACACTTTCCTCTGCCAGGGATTCCTGCTCCTTCACCTGATGGGATGGCTGCTACTTCTGTTTCAATGCTTGGCCTCTATCACCCTGACAAGTCTCCCCTCATTCACCATGTCAAAGTTTCATCCTCCCTTCATGCTTCTGAAGACCTGCATCCCTGCCTTCAGCCTCGCTCTCATCTACGTGGCTTCTAATGTGCTGCTCTTCAAGGGCTGGGACTGACTCCTAGGCACCCACCACAGAGCTCAGCATTGGGAACAGCATTGGAATTCACCAAGGTTTGCCATGATCCATGGGGTCAGCCAACAAAAATCATGCTGGGCTTCGGGGACCTGGTGAGATACGATGAGTTTTCTGCCCTCCTGAAGCTAGAACTCAAATGGAAACACAAAGAAGATTGTGTAAGAAGCCACTGCACTTTAAGGAAGATAGATATCAAAAGTGGATCAGGATCACAGGAACAAGCAAAAACAAATCAAGTTGTAAAATGACAGATACAGTGGGAGATCATTTACATGAAAGTTTAAAACCTGAAAAACACACTGTATATTATTTATGAACACAAAAATATATGATTAAAAAATAACACATATGCGAATGACAGACACCATCTCAGGGGAGGGAGACAGAGAGAACTGTGGAGTCCACATATGGGGCTACAAATATATCTGTAGTATTTTATGTTTTAATGAGAAAAATCTGAAGTACATATGGCATAATATTAAGAAAAGATAAAGCTCAGTGGTGGTACTTGGTGGTTTGTTATAACATGCTACTAGAGTCTATGGGTTTGAAATATCCTAACATCATTTTATATTAAATATAATGGGATTACGGGAAAAACACCCAATCTATTGAATGAATGTCTGTCAGGTAAATGAATGAGTGTTGGTTAGGTGGTGGTAGATGGAAGGATAAATGTACACATGCATGAGTGGTGGATGGATAGAAGGATGGATAGATGAATGGGTAGTGAATAGATGGAAAGATGGATAGATGGGTGGGTAGATAGATGGATGGATGGATGAATGAATGGATGGATGGATAGATGATAGAAGGATAGAAGGAAGGATGGATGAATGGTGGGAAAGGGATGAGTGGATTAATGAATGGATGGCTCATGTGAATAAGTGAGAGACATTGTGCTAGAGATTCTCAGTTTGTTTGTTCCACGTCTGTTCCTACCTTATCACTTGCAGAGGCATATGCTAGTCCCTGGCATGGTGCATACAAGATTCTGACAAATCCCTTCTTCCCAGGAGGTCAAAGCTGGGACCAAGATTTAGGCCCAAGGTCCAATGCTACAGGCACAGATGTGTGTCTGCTGTGCTCAAGGGCCACGGTGAGGAAAGGGATAAACTCCCATAGGGACTTCTCACAGAGGAAACAGAGTTTCTTCTATATTTTTGAGGATGTGTGTCCTCTTGGGGAAGAAAGAGAGCCTGGTGTCCAAGGCAGCAGTATTCCCAAACAAGGTAGGGTGGAATATGACTACAGAGAATCCAGGGCAGGACCACTGGCAGAAGAAGCTAGCAGTGGAAGGTACTGGCAGCAGGAAGAGTTGAGGTCTGCTGTGAAGAGCCCAAATTGCCCTCATGGAGGTGACATCTCACTAGTAGGCCAGAGATACTCCATCATGGCCAAAGTCATCTTATTAGACTGGAAAGAGCTTAGGCCCAGGAATCAGAATGGACCAGAATGTGTGATCACCATCACCAGGTCCCCCCACTCTATCCACTCTGGTTATGGAGGCAGCAGTCGTGGCCTGGTTCTCATGGGGTGGAGCCCCCTCCACAGTGCTGCATGCATCTACTGCATGTTAGGCTGGCCAGAGGGTCCCAGCAGGGGAGGGAAGTGGGAAGCCGTGTGCTTGTCTGCACACTGACCCTGATGGCAGCACGTTTTTATCTCACCAAACAATTCTCCAACAAGAATCTTTTACTGCTCAGCACGGTCTCCTAGCTAACTAGGAGAGCATTTTTCTAATTACATTTCCCTTGAAATCCACCCGGGTTTGAGTTAACACCTCTTCAGCCTGCCAAAACCTAAGTCATTTTAAAATTAGTTCTGGAGGTTTTGCAAAAACCCCACCGGGATGCAGTGTTTTTTCCCCACCAAGTTGTGTACTAAAAACTCTCCACAGACATCCAGCGTGGCTTTCCTTGGAGACCATGTGGAGAGGGCCAAGGGAAAGCCCCACATCTCGGCCCAGTGGGACCAGCTCTCACTCAGGTCTGGTGAGCACCTCTTGCAATGCTAACGGATCAATAGAATCATAAGTGCATTTTGCCCTAAGCAGTCTCTGATACTTTTTAAAACCATGCGGATGGGAGAGAAATGCAATCCATATGGTTTTGAATCATTAACACTTAAATCATCAAAATAGAGGTTTTTTTTTTTTTTTTCCTGGAGAAATCTCATATCCAAGGCGCCTTTAGCAGCTCTTTAATAAACTATTTAAAATTCTGTTGTTCCTCCTAAAACACGCAAGCATGTGCCCACATATGCAGCACACGTACATTCACCCTCCTGACTCCAAGAGGGAATCTTTGGGAACCACAGGCCATTAGACACCATCTATCCCTGAGACAGAGGTGGCTGAAAGGGACTCTTGAGGTCCCCTCTGATCAGTGGGGCTTGATGACATCTACTTAGCTCAATTGTTCATGCCACAGAGATTTGAATTCATCTGTACACGTCCTTTAAGCTCATCTGGACAAGCTGAGGCCCAGAGAAGGCTCATATTCTTAAAGAGTTGGTAGAAGTCACAGTGGAATATTTCAAGGTGAGGAAACTGTACAGGAAAAGTGCTTGCCATTGTTACCCCATGCAACTAAATGATAGGGTGTGAAGTAGGGATCTGGGCAGGAAAGAGAGGCTGGTGACCAATCATGGAGCTCATTCCATAGCTCTCCATAATCCTGGTGTAAGTCACAGTGGGATATTTTCAAGGTGAGGAAACTTCACAGGCAAGGTACTTGTCACTGTTGCCCTGTGCAACTAAATGATAGGGTGTGAGGTAGGGGTCTGGGCAGGAAAGAGAAGCTGGTGGCTAATCATGGAGCTCATTCCATAGCTCTCCATAATCTAAGTAATTCAACTCCCTGCTTTAGCCTATAAGTCAGGACTGTGGAAGAAGAGGCCATCTTTTCCTCTCCGATCAGCTCATAATTCTAAAGCAATTGCAGGAATGGCTTAGATAGTTAGGGTAACCCATTAAAAGACCACTGTGGAAGCTCTTGGGAGAAATAATGGTGGCTTGAACTTGAGAGTAGAAGGAGGAGTAACCTTGAAAGGTATTTTGGAACAAAATTCATAGGCTTAGGGATGAAGCTAGTGATGGAGAAACACCATCACGATTGTGTTTATTTTCTATGGCTGCTGTAAAAATTGCCACAAGCAAGGTGGCTTAAAATACACAAATTTATTCTCTTATGTTTTGGGAGTCAGAAGTCCAAAATGAGCATTACAATCCCAAAATCAAGTTGCCAGCAGGACCAACTCCTTCTGTAGGATTCAGAGGAGGAAAGATTTCTTGCTCTTCCAGATTCTGGTGACTATCAGCACTCCTTGATTTGTGGCCACATCTCTCCAGCCTTTTGATCTCATTGTCATATCTCCTTCTCGCTCCGACACTGCCTTCTTCCTCTTATGAGGATCCTTGTGATTATAACAGGCTTTCCCAGATAATCAGGATAATCTCCCCACCTCAAAATCCTAAACTTTCAAGATGTGGTGGTATATGCCTATAATCCAAGTTCTTGGGAGGCTGAGACAGGAAGATCACAGGTTCAATGCCAGCCTAAACAACTGGTGAGACCATTTCAAAATAAAAAGAGCTGGAATTATACCTCAGAGGTAGAAAGCCCCTGGGCTAAACCCCCAGTTTTAAAAAAAGAAATCCTAAACTTAATCATATCTGCAAAGTCCCTTTTTCCAGAGAAAGTAATGTTCACAGGTTCCAGGGATTCAAGTGTCAGTATCTCTGAGGAAGGGGAACATATTCAGCCTACTACAAAAATGAAACTCAGATTTCTGACTTTGGCAACTGAGTGGTGCTTTCAATAAAAAATGAAAGAGATTGGTAGGGAAATAATGAACTTGACGTAGGAAATGGTGATTCTAATGAAAAGCTTGAGAGACACCCAGGAAGGGAGTCTTAGTAAGAAATGGTCTGTGTGCAGTTGGAACAGAGGATGGAGGTGTGATGATCTGAGTGTGTGGCTTTCAGGTCTCCTGAAATACAGATACAGGTATACTCAGAGCAATAAAAAAAGCTTCTCTTACTTCACACATACTCCCTGAGCATGAAAGTCCCAAGGCTACGAAGCCAAAAAAAAAAAAAAAAAAACAGGAGGGAGCATTGGAGTGACAGAGAGTTGGGTCCAAGAAAGAGGAGTGGGGTAGAGAGACAAGGCTACAAAGGAAGTCAGAAGTGGGGGAGGGCACAACATCAGATATAGGAATGGAAACCCAATGGGATAAGGCAAACCTTTGCCTACTCAAAGCCAATTGAGCAGAGTGGAAAAAGTGGGCAGATTGGCAGAGGTTTGGGTGCATGCTTTGCCACAAGAGTTCTTGGAGAAGAGGAGGTGGTGAGGTTGCTAAGCTGGTCTGAATGCAGGGTAGGGATGGGGTGCTGTAGAAGAGAGGGGCTAAGTACTGGAACCGGTCTCAGAAGTGTTGGGACTGCATGGAAGGAAGGAAGGAAGAAGACAATATAGGTCCCTCCTCCTTCCCTAGGCTGAGAGAAAGGAAAGACGAATAATAGCAACCTGCAGTTTGAAAATAGAAACAGGAGCCAAGGTCACCAGATGAGAACAGAACAGGGAGAGGCCAGAGGTATTCTTGAGATTGTAGAGAGAAGAAGAGCCTCTAAGTGGCTCCCTGCAGAGCCCAGCCTCCCCCACACCCCTGGTCTCTCTGGTGGGTGCATTTCTTACCACTTTTCACCTTCTAAGGTGTGAAACTGAGAACATGGAGCTTCCCCAGGCACCTCAGAAGCTGAGCCAGGTATGGTCTCTGCCTTCTTTTCTTTGTTCATCCTGGGGCAACAACCTCAGGTTGAAATCCAGCATCTGATTAGACATGAGAGGAGCCAGGGATGCAGGTGCTAAGTGCAATCACATGTAAACTTGAACTTAAACATGAGTTCCTTCCTCCTCCCCTCACCCAAGAACCTCAGCCTGGGCCTCCCTTTCATCTGTCCTAAACTAGAGCTCCATGATCTGTGTGACCTTAGCCAACGTATTACCATCTCTGGTCTCTGGGCCTCCTAATGAAATGAATGCAATGACCACCAAGGGCCTTTCCAGCCCCCATGGCCTCCAAAGTACAGCCTTAGATGTGAAAGAGTTGTCTGAGTTGCCTCAGGGAGCCCCAATCTCTTTGGAGAAAGGCCCAGGATTCTATCATTTCGTAAACATGATGCAGGCCTGTTTGGTGCCACATAGCTGTGGTTTTCTGTTTTCCAGTAGTAGCTACAAGGCTGCGACTGCAGCTGAGACAGCTGGGCAAGGAAGGAGAGGACGAGTGGGCAGAGAGCAGGAAGGGCAGGAGAGAGGGCGCTCTGTGCCACCTCCTCTGCATGGCTCAGAAAGTTTTCAAAGGGGAAAATCCTGCGTGCCTCTTAGATCCTTCCTCCACCTCACCCACCCATCCCAATCAAAGTGGTGCTTTCAAATTCCACCTCACACGTCCATTAGAAAGTGGTACTTTCGAGGATCACAGGTTCAAAGCCAGCCTTGGCAACTTAGCAAGGCCCTTAGCAACTTAGTGAGATCCTGTTTCCAAACAAATAATCGGGCTGTAGTTATAGCTCAGGGGTAGAATTCAATCCTCAGTGCCAGAATAAATAAATGAATGAATGAATGAATAAATAAATAAATAAATAAATAAATAAATAAATAAATAAATGTGGCACTTTCTAATCCCTTTTGCAAAAGAGAAGACACACTCACCAGTATGTCCCTCATCGCTTTGAACAAACGCCAAGACACAGCCCCTAGAACCTGGCCTCTAGTAGGCCTTACAGGGAGGAAGCAATGCCCTTTCCAAAGAGGCAGGATGCAGAAGCACTCACTAGAAGTCACACACGGCCATACCAGGCCAGTCTATTATTTGGCTTCACTTCAGCCTGCCCAGGCCTTCCCAAGCATGGTACACAGTATGCCTAGATAAGACTGGGTTTAGAAACCACGCAGAATCAAATGGGGAAAATACAAGATCATCCTTGGAGAGAAATAATGGCCACACAAGGTGTAATAGATGCAACTGGTACCACACTTGGATCCCTTGCCTGGGCCTGTGGAGCATCCCCCAAGCTGCTGAGTGATGGGTGTGGGTGGCTAATGGCATGCACTACGTCTTCTCCAGCACAGGGGAGCTGTCTTGCCTGAAAATGCCTGGTAATTGGCCACTCCTCCATGGGGCAGCTCTCTGCCCATGACTACTGATGCTAGGGTTGAAATCTCAGCCCTCTTGCTTCAAGCTGGAAATAATTAGTGCTATTCATACTCTCGAGCTGCCCGTGAGGTGAGGAGAAGGCTGTGTTTCACATTTCTGCATAGCTCTGTGCCCTCCCCTATCCTGCATCCCTCACCTCACTGAGTTCTCCTGAGAACCCCCCTCTGCACACCACTTGTATAGGAATATGCACTTTGGTTTCTGTTTCAGGTGAACCTATACCTAGACAAGGAAGAGAGCTTTCTAGACAAGCCCTAACCTGGAGATGGCCTTTGCTATCTAAAGCTAAGGGATTCACCAAGTTGCTCACTGGTGGTAGGAGGGACCAGAGAGCATCAACAGCTGCCATGTTGCAACGCCAGAGCTTATCAGTGCAGCTCTGCATGCCTAGAAGGACTGGCATGCTTGGACTACGGCAGCAGTGGGTAGGTCAGAGCACAATTCAATTTCTAGATGCCTCGGAGGCCACCAAGGCTCAAGAAACCAAGCCCCACCCCAGATGGAGCCTTGTTGAACAGTGTAGTCTTGTCAGCTGGGCACCATTACGGACAGAAATTGCAGACAACCCAGACAAGGACGTCACAAGGCAAAGAATCTGGGATCCAGGATAGAGTAGACAGTCCTGAGCTCCGACTGGCTGAGGACTTTGCCAATATCACAAAGCCCTTGTCTAGGCAGCTCCAGAGCTAACTAAGTAAAGTACAACAAAGGTAAGAACAATTGTAATAGAAACTATAGGAATACACTACACTGAATGCCAGTACAGAGCAAAGCATGCTGCTAGCCCATTACATACAATTCTTTATTTAATCCTCATACCATATCAGGTAATATAATTCCCATGGTGTTCATGCATACATGTGTAGCACATATGTGTTTACATGTAGTCAGAAAAGTATAACATTAGTGTCCTTTAATCATGGGGTATATATTCCAAGACCCCCCAGTGGATGTCTAAAACCATAGATAGTACTGAATCCTATAAATAGTCTGTTTCTTTTCATACATCTATGATAAAGTCTAATTTATAAATTAGACACATTAAAAGAGTTATAATAATTAACTAAAATAGAACAATTATAATAATATACTGTAATAAAAGCTATGTGACTGTGGTCTTTACCTGTCTGTCAAAATCTTATTGTAAATCTACTTTTTCACTTAAAGGAAGCATTTTCTGGTCTCTCTTTGGCATATCAAAATTGCCTGCATCACTACTTTTTCACTTTGGGGCCATTATTAATTAAAATAAGTGTTACATGAACCCAAGCACTGTGATACCATAGCAATCAAGGCAGCTACTAAGAGACTAATGGGCAGGTAGTATATACAGAGTGGATATGCTGAACAAAGGGAGACTCACGTTTCAGGAAGGATGTAGCAAGACCGTACAGGATTTCATCACACTACTCAGAATTGCATGCAATTTAAAGTATAAATTGTTTTTGGTTTTTTTCTGGAATTTTCCATTTAATATTTTCAAGTCAGAGTTGATTGTGGGGAACTGAAACCTCAAAAAGAAAAACCATGGATAAGGGAGGATTTTGTATTTACAGACCGCACAGCTCCACTTCTGGGACACTTGGCCTTAAACCAAGGCTTTCAGGCCCAGAGCACTGAATTTGGAGTCCACAGACCAAGGTTTATATGGTTCTATTCTCTGTAGGAAGTAAGCTTCTACTCCTCCACCACGGCTATGTGGCATCTATCACCATTACCATGGACAAAACCTCAATCCCCTCCTCTGTGTATGAGTCAGTGTAGGTTATACTGTGTAACAAGTACATCTTAAATCTCAATGGTTACCTAAGTGCTACGGTTTGAATATGTACTCCCAAAGTTCATGTGTTGGAATCTTAATTCCCAAATTCATATGTTCATGGTATTTGGAGGTAAGGACTTGGAATATAATTAGGGTTAGATAAGGTCATGAGGGTTGGACCCCCATGATGTGATTCATGCTCTATAAGAAGAGGAACAGAAACCCAACCTAGCTTGCTTGCTCTGTCTCACCATGTGATGCTGTTCACTGTGTTAGGATGCAGTAAGCACCATGTTCTTGCATTTCCCAGCCTCCAGAACCATGAGCCAAATAAAACTTCTATCCTTTATAAATTTTGTATTTTGTTATATCAACAAAAAGCGGACTAAGACATCAGAACACCTTTCCCCTCACGTACATAAATGCCTGAATCAAGCAGGCAGCCCTCCTTCATCTCATGGCTTTGACTGACCTTCAAGGCCACTGCAAAGCAGGAGAGAACTGGATGGAGGAGGTGCATATCTCTTTAACTACCTGGCCACAGGAGCACATCGAGGTTTGGGGGTCTGAAAATTGTGGAATTTAGGGGACACTTTCTATGAAAAGTTTAATAGAATTTCAAATGTAAAATGCCATGGCCACTCCTACACCATTGTAGGAGTGTATACCAAAATTAAACAAAATATTCATGGTGGACTGGAGTGGAGGACTTGAGGAAGCAAGAGTCCTGCCACAGGGGCAAGGGGCCTCTGCTGGGCTCAGAAGGAACACATCCCCTTTGCTCACAGTCCACTGGCCAAAACCAGTTGCTTGGACCCAGTCCCCGCGCAGAGACCAGGGTGTGTGGAGCCCACAGGCCCTGTGAGTGCTGACCACCTCTAGCTCAGCAGGCTGTGCTTGTGGCAGCTGCTGATGGAGAGCCTGAGGGTGAAAGCCAGATCTGTGTGCAAACACAGGGTCCAGAGCAAACCATGCTTTTGCTGAAGCACCCACAAGGATGGCATAAAACAGGCGTGAGAGGTTCTATCCAGCTCAGAGGTCGGGGTGCTGGCCCCAGCCCAGAGCTGTCCTTTCTCAACAGTGAAGACTCAAGTGATTCATTCCATGCTCCTGAGCCTCGCTGGCCCCATTGCCCAGATGTAAAAACTGATACTTGCCTCCCAAGGGGAAGTAAAATCAAGATCAACAGACTAAAAATGTTTTGCAGTCAGCCCAGCACTGTGCAGAAGTCAATCAAGTTGTTCCTTTTAGTAGATTAGCTCTGTCATTCTCCCTGACAGTCACCCAAAATCTAATGTCCCCATGCCCCAAGCGCTGTGCCTGTGGGCCCTTGAGGCTGTCTCCAGTATAAAGGCAAAGGTTATGCACTCCCCCCCCCCCCCAGTTCCCTCTTCTCCAGGCCATCCTGCCTTAGCCTAAATGCAGCCCCAGCACCAAGGAGACAAGCCAGGACAAATACACCAAGCCACTCTGTGAATTTACCAGATTGTCAAGAAGATTCTAGAATATTAGCTCAAAGAGCTCTCTAGAGGTTAGCCTCTCCATCTACGGGTGCTGGAAATGCTCAGCTCCCCAGGGAGGTCTCCAGCAGGTCTTGGCAGGACAGCAGGGAGGTGGCAGCTCGGCTGGCCATTACAGGCAGCATCCCACCCCCACACCACCCAACAGAGCTGCTTTTAAATCATCCTAGCCCAGCCTCAGCCCTCTCACTCCAGTATGTCATACCACATCAAAATAAACCATCAGAATGCACTACATCCCACTTCAAATATCATTTACATATAACTGGAGCTGAGGTGGGTTCAATTTAACAAGTTGACACGATGTTACATTCTGCACATATTCAATTAAACATCAGTTAATTTTAATTTTGCAGTCATTTTTTGAAGCCGATCTTTTTTTTTTTTCTCAGCTACCAAACATTCTTGGAGAGACTGAAATCCACAGGTCCTGAGCTGGAGGTGTCCATGGATAAATCAGATCCTGGACACCTCCCTCCCCAGCCAGGTTTTTCTGTCCTTTCCAATGACCCAACTGCCAGGTGGCCATCCCATCTGCTCCAGCTCCAGCAGATTGCTCCTGCTTCTCCAGCTGGGTCGGGGGTTCTCCCTCTTTCTTGCCCCAAAGAGCTGAGAGTCAAGTGTGGGGCTGACCGATCATGGGGACAGCCAGACCCTGTGACTAGAGAAGAAAAGGAAAGTGACAGTAGCAAACAGTAAAGGGGCCATTCATGAGCACGATGAACTTGTCTTGGGCAAGTCACAGAACTAGCAGTGCCATGTCCCCTGCCCCTCTGAACCTCAGTTCCCCCACTGCAGGTGAGCACATGAGGCTGGAGGAAGGGAGTACTCTGAAATCTCTGTCTTGCTCTCCAGATCCTAAGAGCTTCCATTTTACAGTGTGAGATTTATTCCAGGACTTCTGCTGCAGGAGGATGAGGACAAACACAAGTGGGGCCGGGCATGGTGGCGCACGCTTGTAATCCCAGCATTTGGGAGGCTGAGACCAGAGGATCCGGGTTCGCGGCCAGCCTCAGCTACCTAGTGAGACACTCTGCAACTTAGTGAGACTCGTTTTCAAAATAAAGAATAAAAAATAGGGCTGGGGGTGTAGCTCGGAGGTAGAAAGCCCCTGAGTTCAATCCCCAGTACTGCAAAAAAAAAAAAAAAAAAAAAAAAAAACCCACAAGTGGGGTATCTTTACCCTTGAGAATTCAGTTGTGAAAGGGCACAGGTATGCATATAGATCATAGACACAGTTTGTGCGTTTGTTGTACAGGTGTGTGAATCCTGGAGATGAACAGATACATGTGGTCCTTGTGTATCATGCTGTGTGTCTATGTGTTGTGTAAATGTGTACATGTGTTTGTCTTTGTGCATGCATGTGTTGTGTGTGTGCAAATGTGTTTTTGTGCAGTATCACAAGGATCAGATGGGTAGGGACAGCATTTATGGGTCCTCACTGATGCTGTTCACCTGCTTGGTTTCCCAGAACCCTTTATTTCCTTCCAGAAGTTGTTCCTGATGACCTGTTCTTTTCTTCAGCTAAAGGGCATTATTGTCCTTGAGAACAAAACCAGGCATTAGGTACCTCTACCATTACACCAGGCACATGTGAGTTACCCTCCACAAAACCCCTTCTTCCCCATCTTTTTTAAGTCCCCAGATAACTCTTGTGAGGTCAGTACTGTCATCCACATTTTGCAGGTGAGCCCACTGAGGCTGTCACAGAGGCTCAGTGACATGTGGGACTAAGAGACTGGGGTGCAAGATCCCCCCACTCCACCTTCCTCACCACCCACAGAAGGACAAGTCAAGTGAGCCCTAACCATGTGGCTCTTCTCTTGGACTCTCTTTCTCTGGCTTCTTCTATGGACCACCTGGGTCCAAGGTCAGGCAGGAGCCAAGGTCAGCACGGGGTGCCAGCAAGAGTGATGGACACCTCCGGCCCTGCAGCTGGTGGGGATGGCGTAGAGCCAGAGCATTGGGTAAGACGGCTGCTGAGTGCCGCAGACGTGTCAGGTCTCGCCTCGGCCCGCTGCTCCCCAGGATTAGCAGCTGCAGTCATGGAGCCGGGGAGCCATCTCCTCAGAGCAGCTGGGCAGGGCAGGACAGGGCGGGGAGGAGGGAGCTACTCATGGGTGGAAGAGTTTCGAGTGGCCGGGTGCCAGGGCACCCAGGGTCACTGTGCGGTCCTCAAGTCCTTTCCCAAGCTGGGGTATCATTGATTGGCTGAGTCTGATACCACCACTGTGTTCGCAGCCAGGACAACCTGCCAAGCCCACTCACCACCCTGACTCCTCCTCTCAGTAATCCAGGAGGCGACTACTTTAAAGAGAAAGCCTGTAGAAATGAAGTGACTGTTTCAAACACATGCATAGGGTTGGAATCAGCAGCAGAAATCTCAAGTTCCAATTCCAACTGGAGCCCAGCAGAGCCTAGAATAAGGTGTCTTGGAGGTACCTACTATGTGGCAAGAACTGTGCCAGGTACTTCTCCGATGGGGTCTCCTCAGAACTCACAAAACCCAGTGAAGTAGACATCATCACTCCCTGTATGGAGAAGAGAAAACAAGCCCAGGGAGATGAATTTGTTTGCCCAAGGCCACAAAATAAGAAGGCAGCAGAGTTGGATCCAAACCCAGATCTGCCTGTCTTAACAATCTTCTAAAGACACACATCTGGCTGGGCTTTACTTCTGCTTCTCACTGCAACCTGGTGCCTAGGGACATCCAAGAGCTTTGTCTGGCATTCAAGGCCCTCCACAACCTCCCAATATGCCTTTCCAGCTAAGTCCTCAGCCCTGTCCCTTCTCCTCCAGCCTGTGCTGCATTCCTCCAAAAGTGCTCTGTATTTGCAGAGCTGTGCCCTGGCAAAGCTCGGTCCATCTGCCAGAAATGCCCTTTGCCCTCTTCTCTCCTTGTCGATTTCCCATGCCACATGGTGAAATCAGAGAAAGTGACTTAGAGGAGGGGTCATCTGAGCCGGAGTCAGTTAATCCTCTGGATCCATTAAACAACACTCACATTCACCACAATGTGACATTGCTAAGGAGACATTGGGGTTTATTTGAATGTCTGGTCACCAGACCTGGCACACTTTCAGGGCAGGGCTGGTGAATGGTTTATCTCTGTGTCCTAGCAACGGGCACAGGGCCTGGCCCAGAACAAAGATTCACCAAGATAGTGATGGATGGATGGATGCATGGATGGATGGATGCATGGATGGATGGATACATAGATGCATAGATGGATGAATGTTTAGAGAAGACAGTGACCTGCTAATGTAATGGATGGATGGATGGATAGATGGATAGATGGATGGACGATGTGTAGATAGAAGATGGATGAATGGATAGATGGCTTGATTAGAAGATGAATAAATTAATGGATGGATGGAAGAAGAAGGAACAGGCAAATTACTCATGTCAATAGGCATAAAACTATTCAGCGCCAACAGAGCATCTAGAGTGCTCTGTCTACTCTTTAGTCTCACCACATTCCGCCAATAACTTGAGTCGCCTCCCCTGCTTACACTTTTCATGACTATTTGTTTCAGGTCAAAAAAAGATCTGGCAGGCCTCAGGCAAAGAAGAGAAAATGGCTCAGATGGGATGGGAAAAGGACCTCCACCCAGAGAGGCTGGGCTCACATCCTGGAATCCTATGGCTGCACTCTAGGAAGAAGCAGGGCCTGCCCGGTCCCTTGAGATGAGCTAAGCAGGGAGGAGTCCACAGTTGCATCTTTCCATTAGCTAAGAACTCTTCCAAGTCTGGCCTCTCCCAGCTCCAAATTCCACTGCCCAGGATAATTGGAGCCTGGGCCTGAGCCCAGTGTTGCTTCAACCTCAAAACCAAAACCACACTGGCTTGAGTAAGAGAGGCCTTGGGACCAGCATCCAGGAGGGATAGGGGCAGAAAGAAACTTGACCAACCTCTAGAGACAGCTGGCAGCAGCTGGGCCACCATCAGGAGCAGGTTCTGAGAGTGACGATATAAACAGGGACCACTGGGTGAGTCCCTCCCCGGGAGCACATGGCCTCTCCTGAGGAAGGGCTGTGCCACTGGCTTCTCGCTGGGTCCCACCCACCCACTCGCAGCCTCACATCTGCAAGCAAGACTCTGCCAAGTAAACAGCTGCAGCCCACGCTCCAAGGCTCCCCAAACCCCAGCACTACCCACAACAGCCAAAGCCACATCCCATCATCCCCCAGTGTGGGGCCCTAAGCAGGGAAAATGTCCATTAATCACAGGGAGCTGGCTTCCGGGCAGCCTCGAAGACAGGCTGAGGAGACCAGAGCTGGGAGGAAGCTCCCCACAGGTCTCACAGGGGTCAGGGCCACCACTGTGACCCAGCACAGAGACCACCAGCCGGTGGCTTGCCCTCTGGTGCCTGCAGGACTCCTTGAGAGCCAGCTGGCCCTGGTCACAGGCTTAGGAATTGGGAGAGAAAGGTACTATGCCCCTCTGCCATCACACCAGCTTTTCTCTGCTCAGTGAGGCATCAGAGAGAGCTCCTATGCTCAGAAGACTTGGGTCTTGGTTCCCCACCTGGGTATGGGCCTGTTTCTGCAAATTGGCTCTACCTATATGCACATCCTAGAAGAAGCGGCGGGGGGGGGGGGGTCCTACTGAGACCCAATTCCCACTGTCCCTAAGACCTGCTGAAGAGTCAGCATGCCCTTGGCCTGAGTCACCAGCAGATTGGTGGATTGGTGCTATCGGGCCAGCATGGTATTTTTTAAGCTTGTGCTTACATGCCTCCAGGTGGGATGTGCAGCTTTTGATGAGACACACCCATCCCACCTCAATCCCACTACTTCTCATAAGGTATATATGGTCTTACCTTGGGGCAGTTGAGCCCTCCATGACCCACAGAGATGTACCTCACTGTAACAACAGGAACACTTATCCAGTGGGACTGGAGACAAGCCAGCTGATCCCTGACCTCACCATGTGAACCTGAGCAAGTTCCTTATGCTCTCTTAAACCCATAAGGACACCTGGGGAAAGAGCTGGAGATTTCTGGGGCCTCCTCTTCAAGGTCACTGTGGTGTTCCTGGGTCAGCCAGCAGGGAGGTGGGCTAGGCTGAGCTGGTCATCTGGGCAACCCAGCAAGAGACAATGAGAGGCAGCAGAGGGGTACAGAGATCAGGTCCCCACAGGCAGAGGAAGGCAACGTAGCAGGAGATTTGTAAAGCAAAATGCTACCAAATCCCTCCATGAGCCAGGCATCTCACAGACCCCACTGGTGACACCCCTACGATACCACGAGGAAGCAGGTTCCAATTGTCCACTGGCAGTACAATGTCCACTCACTGGTGAGAATGATGCAGCTACCAGAGGATAGAGTCAAGCACAAGCTGATGTGCTAGGACTTCATGCAGGTTTTCCAACTCCACGTCACCACCCCTTCCCCAGGAGTGGAGGACAGGTCTCTGAGGATGAGACTTAGGCATGAGAGACAATCCAAACACCTGACTGGAATTAGAAAACAAGTCAGGTGCTTTGATTCTTCAGATCTCCAAGTCCCACCCACCCCTGGGGCTCCTTGAATTCCTCATCCTATGGTCAGTTTAGGGAATGAAGGCTGGCCAGTTAGGGCACATTCTCAAAGAAAGTTTCTCTCCTCCCCAAAATTCCCACACTTAGGACACTCAGAGAGTTCTCCCATGCTACTTATACACTGTCAGTGATGGAGAGCTCACTCCCTTTGAATACATCTCACCTCTGCTCTTGGTGAAAAGAAAAAGCATACTCAGGGAGGGGGAGGAATTATACTCTATGGGGACATGGCTAAAATGAGCTCCAAAGCCCTACCCCCACCCCCACCTCCAGATTACTAAGCATACTACTCAGATTGGAAACCACCATCTACCAAGATATACACTAACAGAACATGCTAGGTCCCAGGGCTGTCTCTTAAGGCGTCTGTCTGGTTGGAGAATCATCTGATCTCTAGGGCTCTCATTTTCCCCAGCATGGGCTGCCACTGAAGAAGTTTGACTCAGCTTGTGACCTAGGGCCAATTGCCCTCAGTGTTCACATCTGCTGAGTGGAAGAATGACCTCTACAAGGGTCATTTTCCAATTGGCAAAGAGTCCTGTGTTGCCATCTTCCAGATAGGGGAGAGAGGGGGACAAGGCCAGCAGGACCTCAGCGACTGGCCAAGGTGGGGGAGGAAGGGCAAACCCCAGGCTGTCCTGATGCCCGTTTCATCAATATCTGCTTTGTCTGGAGCTCACAGCAAGCAGGTGAGTTCGTTTTCCATTAAGGACAATTATCTCTTCATTTGCATATGCTAAATATGACATTTAAGGGAGCAGTTCCTCCCCACCCCAAACAGGATGGAAGTCCAATGACAGGCAGACAACCCGCAGTTTGGGGTAGAGGTGTAATTGGCTCTTATTAAGGGTAGATGAGGGAGACAGAGGTTTTGAAATGCAAATGACAGCGTCACTCCTTCTGCTGAGACTGAGTGGGGAAATGACAAGGGCCAAGCTGGGTGCTCCTGTCTGCTGTTCCCCATCTGGGCAGGACAGACCTCCTGACCATAAAATGAGGGACAGAGAAACTGGGCAGAGGGGAGACATATTTTCCTGGGGGAAGTGGGACAGAAAAGCACATTACCTCTCCAGCAGCCCCATCTCCTGCCCGGGCCTGCCCTGAGATGCCCACCGCCCCTCCCTGACCCTTCTGTGTCTCCCACATCCGACTTCCTGAAGCAGGATTTATTGCATGCTCCACCCTGGCTCACAACCCCCTCAACTGATTCATCAGTTGCTACTACCAAATTTTAGCCACAGCATGCATTCAAGAGGCCCTATGTAGCCTCTGCATCAGACATTGGCCATTCCCAGAGCCTGGGGTGTCCATCCCTTTCCACCCACCTGACACAGTTTTCTTATCTTGAACCAGCTGGAAGTGCACCACCTTTGTGTAATCTGCCCAATGGTCCAGGCTGAATGAGGGATGGCTGCCTTATCTATAAGAATGGCCTCCCTGCTGGGACAGAGGATCCCTGAAAGCAAGAGAAATTCTGACACTACTCTGTATGGAAGGACCTGCTCCAAGACAGTTCAGTGAAGGAGCTTGTATGATTTGGTGCCTATGTGGAAGCAAGCAGGGGTGGATGGATGGATGGATGGATGGATGGATGGATGGATGGATGGATACCTTCATGTAATCTCATTTTAAGCCTGCACCCTACAGTTGCCTTAACAGTGACTTCCAGCACCTCCCATTTTACAGATGGGGAAAAGTGAAGCTGGGCAAGATGGAGACTCCACCCATAGTTCAGTGGGCAAGCTGGGTGGGGCAGGGCCTAGGAAATGGCTCCTAATTCCCCACTCAAGATCCAGCCTCTAAATCTAAAGCTGATCACAAGGATGTCAACCCCTCTCTCACGGGTCAGTGACTCCTACCTGATTCTCCAGAAGCTAAGAAAGTGGAGTCAGAGGCCTTCCCCAGGGTGCAAACTACAGACCCACAGATGCCCCCAGCTCAGTCCCAAGACAGCAAACACCTCTCTGGTGCCCTGGACATTGAGAGAACCTGAGGAGGGAGAAAAGAAGCAGAGAGAGAGCAGAAGGCACCCTGGACCTATTCTGGTCCCAAACCCTGACCCCAGCCTCCCCTGGACTGTGAGGTGAGGTTTCAGCCAGGAAGGAGCCCTTTGTGACAGGGCAGGGACCAGGCCTGACTCTCCTACTCTCCCTGCCCTCTTCCCCTAAATAGCCACAACACATGGAAGGAGATCAGAAAAAAACATGGTGCGCTTCTGCTCCCCAGCCACCTTCCAGGTGCATTTCATAAAAAGCAAGTATTTACTTGGGAAATTGAGAAGGCAGATAGCAGGTTCATGACCAGCCACAGCAACTTAAAGAGGCACTCCACAACTTGGTGAGATCCTGTTTCAAAATAAAATAAAATAGGGCTGGTGGTGGGGTAGCTCAGAGGTAGATTGCTCCTTGGTTCAATCCCCAGTACTGCCCCCCCCAAAATAAAGCAGCAAATGTTTAGGAGTCCACTCTCTGAGCAGGACACATTAGGATAAATCTAGGGCATAGAGTGGGCATCAAAGAGGAAACTCTGGCCTGATGTGGACCTGATGTGGACCTCTGAGCTCCCTCGCTGCCTGACAAGCCAGGAAGTCAGGTGGAAAGAGCTCCCTAAAGTTCTTTGCACTTGACCACACACTAGAAGTACCTGGGAGTTCTTTCCACTCCCAATGCCTGGCCACCCCCCTCTTACTCCAGATCAATTAAATGAGAACACCTGGGGAAGGAGCAGGCATTGACACATTTTAGGATCCCCAAGTGACTCCAGTGTGATTCAAAGTTTGCAAACCACTGTGCTATAGGACAGATAGTAACTGTAGGCAGTTGACCAAGACTTGACCATGTCCAGAGTACCTTCTTATCCATTGCCATACCAGCTGGCAGAGATGCCACATTACTACACTTGTTGTAGGGATGGGCAAAGTGAGACCTGGGGGGTCACCATGTCCCCTGAGACTGCCATCGTTAGGGCTGGGACTAGAGGCCAATCTCCACCCTCAAAGCTAGGCTCTTCCTACATCAGCAGACCTGCAGTGGGCCCTTGGCACAAAGAGACAGGGCCTTGACTTCCAGAGGCTTCCAGGTTCTTGGCATATCCTAACCTTTCCTGGGAGAAGGCTCTGGGGGGGGGGGGGTAAGGAGAGCAAGCAGGAGGGTCCCTGGGCCAGGGAGGGAGGGGTTTTGAAGGCTGGAAGCAGGCCAAGATGCTGAGCCAGCTCATACTTCGGCCCATGAAGATCCTGGCTCCAGCTCAGGAACTTCTCCCCATCCTACTTCATCCTGTAGCGTGTGTGTGTGTGTGTGTGTGTGTGTGTGTGTGTGTGTGTGTGTGTGTGTGTGTGTTGGAAGGGAGGAGTCCTGTTCCAGGATGGTGGGGCCCAGGCATTGCCTCTTTATCTGAGTCTTTCCTGACATCCCTCTGATAACAAAGGCAACAGCTTAATAGGGGGAAGGGAGTTTTACTGGGGATTTCAGCTCCTTCCTCTAGGTCTATGTTGGAAACATAAACATCCACATAAAGCCCAAGGCATCATTGGCAGGGAAATAAGAGTGGCCCACGGCAGCCCTGGGGGCCAGCTCTGCTCCCGCCATCCCTCCTGATCTTCAAAGCCTGAGACCAGCCATCTGTCCAACCCACCTCCCAGCCTCTAGCCCATCCACCTTGGGGGACCAAGGAAAAGTGAGGAGACCAGCCAAGTTCCATAGGATGGAATGATACACCACTTTGCAGCCACCCAGACTGAAGTTCCAACCCCAGCTCTACTGTCCCTTCTCGCTGTGTGGACTTGAGCAAGTTGCTTAGTGCCGCCAAGCCTTGGATCTCTCATGCACACATTGGTAGTAATAATGATCTTCATCTCGAAGGAGTTGTGAGTCTGGGCATGGTATTTTGCTTCCCTAAGCCTCAGCTAACCCATCTTTAAAATGGGAACAATAATACTTATTCATAGAGATGTAGCAAGGATTAGATTCATTAAATGAGTCATTCCACATAAAATACTTAGAACAATATCTGGCCTATCTGAAGCATTGATCACTGTTCCCCATGACGATTCTCCCAGCACAGGGCCTGGCACACAGTGGTGCCTGGAGAATTGTCTGCCTCAGTCCTTCCTGTCCAAGCGCTTACAGGATGTGGCCGGTGCTGTCAGGCAGTCAGCTGCCTTCCTCCAATGCCTAGGGGCTGGCTCTGAGCCAGCTCCTTAAAAAATTGGAAACGGTGCCCACATCTCTTCTCCTTTTTCATAAAGAGATCACAAAAATGAAGGCACTGACCTTGGGCAACCTTGCACTACAATGTTTTCCAAAAGGCAAAATGCTATAAATCACTATAGAATTCCACACACCACCCACAGCCACCTCCCTCCCACCAGCTGCCCACCTGAGCAGAACCGGCCTTTCCTCTCCGGTTGGCCTTCACTGGAAGATGCTCCTGGGCAGAGGGAGCAGGGGTATCTGCGGAGGGCACAAGGACCTGAACCCCCTGCAGCAGCGAAGAGCCCTGGAGGCTATTTTTGTGTACCAAACAGTACCTGTGAAACTGGTGCGGAGCTGGGTGCTGTCTCCGATCCCAGTTCAGCCTGAAGGACACGGCTCTCAGCACTGACAGAAGGGAAACCAAGGATCAGACTCCAATAACTTGCAGTTGACCTTGGCAATGTGGAATAGAGTGAATCTGAAACTGTGATCTCCCATTTTTTCTCTGTAAGCTGTTTAAATAGCAGATAAAAGTTTCTGCAGAGGTGTCAAGCTTAGTGAGCAGAATGGGGACCAGTGGAAGTCACTGAAAACTTCTCAGATCAGAATAAGTACAATGGCTGCCGGGCGTGGTGGCACACATTCATAATCCCAGTACTTGGGAGGCTGAGACTAGAGAATCTGGGTTCACAGCCAGCCTAAGCTACTTAGTGAGGCCGCTTGCAACTTAGTGAGACCCTGTTTCAAAATAAAGTGTAAAAACAAGTAGGACTGGGGGTGAAACTCAGAGGTAGAATGCCCCTGGGTTCAATCCCCAGTACCATAAAATAATAATAATAATAATAATAATAATAATAATAATAATAAGTACAATGGCTAGCAGAGATGCCCAGAGTTGAGTATGAGCACCCTGTACCCAGGAGAGTACAAGCTAGGGTTGACCAGGAAGCTTCTAGGGATGCAGAGAAGTTTCCAAGACCTAGTAAAGACCAAGGTCTCTTCCAAACGGGAGGATACAGTGCCATGAAATTCCACGAGCATGCCTTGAGTGCCTTCTCAGCCCCAGCCTAGGCTCTAGGTGCAGAATGATGGAACAGGAAGAGGCCTTGTGTTTTGGAGCTTACATTCTAATTGGGAAGATGATAAGGCAAGGAAGAGGTCTGAAGAAAGTAAAGTAGGGTACTGGAATAGAGGGGGTCAAGGGGACACTATTAGACTTCAAGCCCAACCAAAAGAGAGCTAGTCACACAGAGGTCCAAGGGAAGAGAGTTCAGGCAGTAGGAAGGCCATGCAAAGGCCAGAGGTGGGAACCCGTGAGTGAAGTCTGGAGAAGGGAGTGTTGGGACCCTGAGGCACGATGCCATCAGGTGGGCATGGGAGGGCGGGAGGCCAAAGGTGGCTGGAGCTGGATCCCAGGAGCTGTGCCTGGTGTAGTGAGTGCTCTTGCTGGGCCTGGGAGATGCAGACCTGATGTCAACCCTCCACGGGAGGAGAGGGAAGGAATGCCCCGAGTCCTATGCTCTCCTGGGGCCCATAAGTTGGCCCAGGACTCTCTACAGGGCAGTGTGGTTTTTGCTTAAACCCTTCCAGTGAGTTTATCCCAGCAAAAGAAGCTGAGGGCCTTGGCCACCATGCCCAGTGCCCAGCCTGCCATGGCAGGTGTCTGCAGTGATCCAGGTGGCTGTGCTGCCTGGGGCCAGTGTCTTCCCCCTCCCCACCCCCAGGGGGCCAAGCTCTTGACTGTCTCCATGCTACAGAAAGTACCCAAGGACCTGCTTTGCTCCACCAAAGCTCTCCTGCAAGTCAGAAACACAGGCAACACACTGACCCCGGATTGAGGAAAGCATGCTCAAGGCAACCCCAACTTCCTCCTCCAGACAAAAGGGGTGGGTCCCCCACTCGGGACATCAGCAGCTTTCTCAGAGCAGGAGCACCCTGGAAGTTGGAGAATGGGGGTGGTGGGACTTGGAGTCAGACACACAAGGGCTCAGACACCAGTCCCATCATTTCTTCAGAGGAACCACAGGAGAGCCACTTGTGTATTTATTTGCTTGAGACTCTGTTTCCTTATCCATCGAGTGGGCATAGTGCCTACCCTGCTCCCTCCAAGGTCTCAGTCAGCACAACTTGAAAACTTTCCTAGCCCAGGGCTGGGCAGCATTCCCTGTTAGGGCCTCCCACCCTGGAACTCATGGCACCATCCCCAGCAATGAGCACAGTGCCGGGCACAATGATGATGCCCAGTAAACTGTTGAAGAAGTGAATGAATGAATGAATGAATGAATGAATGAATGAATGAATACCTCCACAGTCCTAGCCAGCCCCCAGCTCTCTGGAGAGGCACCCCTGCATCCACCATGCAGGAACCAAGGCTGGGCTCTACCTGAGCAAGCTCTCAACCTGAGTGCCAAACCCCTGGGGTCAAATCCAGGAGCAGGGCCACTGTGGGGAACCCCGGACACCCTCTTGCATGTCCCTTGGTCAGACCCCCGGTCCTCAAGGTAGCATTGATTGCACAAGGTCTGGGCACGGGAGCCCAGCCGGCACTCTGTGTAGATGGAGAGCCTGAAGCCAGGAGGTGTGGCTTCCCTGAGGGCTCAGGGAGGGCCTTGCAGTGACAGGTATGAAAGCCAGGATCCCTGACTCCTGGGCCCTGGGTATGCACACGGAGAATTAGAGCAGGAAGCTGGGGACCAGGCCTCCTCGTGGCAGCTTAGGCCTGACACACTACCCAAGCCAGAGAACAGCCTCTGAGGCCCCCTCCCGCAGCCCCACTCGGAGGACACCCTGCTGCCTTTCGGAAGCAGCCAGCGCCAAGCAGGCAGATGGCTGGCGGGCCCCTCAGAGCCCTTAGGCCCAGATGGCCATCCCCCGCACGAGCTGGGGCATCAGGACAGCAGCAACAGGAAGCCTGCTGCCCGCCAAGGCCACCGAGGCCCATCTTAGAGGGAGGAGAGCCAGTTCCAGCAAGTGCCGTCCTGCCCTGCCTCCCGGCCTGGACTTCGCTCAGGGAGGCCACACTGAGAGGCCCGTGTCAGTCCTGAACAATGCGGACCTTGTCTAGAAGTTATGGATCAGAGTAGCACCACTCAGTGGAGCCACAGCCCAGAAAGAGCACCTCCTCCCAGGGAGACCTCCCATCCCCACAATTGCTGCCTGATTGTCTCTGACTTGGGAACTGTGGCCTTCATGCAGCCAGGCTGCAAGCCCTGAGGTATCTCCAGCCTTTGCATCTCCTATGAGCTTAAGAAGAGCAACAATCACCATAACAGCAACAATAACAGCTACTTAAGGACCTACTACCCACAGCACTGTAGTTATCCTAAGAGCTTTACAGACACAAACTCAGTCTCTGTACCAACTCTATAAGGCAAGCCTGTTATCCCCATTTTACAGATGTGAACATGAAGGCCTAGAGAGGAAGTAACTTGCCCACATTACAAAGTTGAGAAATGACAAAGCCAGGATTCACATCCAGGCCACCTAGCTCCAGAGCCCATATTCCCTGAACTTCTAGACGAGCCCCCCCACCTATGAGTCCATACCACACAGTGCAGGGGGCAGAGAGACATTCACCTTGGGTTCAGGAGCGTGACTCGTCAGATAATGAGCTGCCCATCACAGCCATTCCCCTGCCCTGGCTGGAATTCTCAGGCAGGGGTTTCCTGCAGTGAGTAAGAGTAACCAGAGAAGTTCTAAGTATTATATGGAAGGGGCGGTGCTACTGAGGACAGGCCTAGATGGTCTGGAAGGAGGCATGGGGAACCCTAAGGAAGCAAACACACACACACACACACACACACTCTCTCTCTCTCTCTCTCTCTCTCTCTTGGGAATAACACGTAGACACGTGTGAACATGAGCACTTATACTCCTGGACACACCGGCTGTTGTGGAGAGAACAGGACAAACTAATGACCCCATGACAAGCCTGGGGACCCCCAGACTGCAGGAATAGGTGCCTCCTCTTGACATTCCTCCCCCCCAAGGAAAAAGGGAGACAGATCATTCTCCTCTCTGAGCCTCGGTTTCCCCACCCATGCAAAGCAGGGGTTGTCTGAGGTCATCTCTAAGGTCTTGGGCTCTGTGCCGCCTGGCCAGTCACCTGCGACTCTCTGTCCCCAGAGCCTGGCGGGAGCTGTGACTCAGCAGCAAGAAGCAGCACAGGAGCCTGCCCGCAGCCCCCTCCCTCGCCCAGCTCACACAAAGGGCATCTTGTTACCGCAGCCTGCCAGCGGGAGGGTGGAGAGGGCTGGGGAGGTGAGAGGCCAGGATGGAGCCTGTGGCAGCAGGACTGGGGGGAGGGCCCGGGCCGGGGAGGGGGTCTGGCAGGCCACAGGGCCCCACACCAGTGGGGAGGGCCCTCAGGCAGGCAGCGCATAATATGGGTGGCTGCAGGGAGAGGCTGGCCCAGAGCTTCTGCACAGAACCCTGTTTATTAAGTTTCCCTTTTTATTTTTAAGTTACAATCTGAATGAGCTTTGCTCTTTGCAGCAGCAGTTACAGACCTGGAATTCCCCTGGTGTGGGACAAATGCCACAGCCCAGGGCTCCTACTCAGAGCCTATGAGTCTCAACTCTGCATGATCCTGGATGTGAGCACCCTCTCAATGAGATCATGGCCATTGTGTCAATTTACCCGTCTGTAAAATGGGAACACTGAGTGAAAGAGCTCACTGTAATCAACTCCCTGGCTCGGGAAAAGTGACCTCCCAGAGAAGCCCCTACAGAGGTTTGGCATCTTGGTGTCATGAGTGCTACTACCAGCTCTGCCGCTATTCAGCTGTGGGACTCCCGGCAAACCACTGATCCTCTCTGGCCATAGTTTCCCAATTTGTAAAGTGGAGAGGTAGGAGGCAAAAGGGACTAAACAAAATACTCTTCCTACAAATTGCTCGGGATCATTTTTCCATGTGTTCTGGACAGTCATGCAGGTCTATGCAAGTGACGGGTCAGTCCAGAGTACTGTGCAGATGCTGTGTGCACGAGTGTGAGCAGGCAGACAGGTGAGGCCCCATGGGAGTACACCATTCAGGTCATTGCCTGAGCAGAGCAGAGTCCTGGGCAAAGGGTGTCCAAGACCTTTATTGTGGTTGATTTGTGAGGGCCAGGTGAGCCCTGGCCTCATAGAGCTGAATATCTGCAGCAGTCACTGCCTCCTCCAGGCAATGGGTAGAACTCACTGCCCCTTGTGGGTATATCCTGAGCCCAACACCAGTACTTCGCTCAGTAACAAGGGTCTTTACTAATAGTACCCCCACACACTAAACTTTCGCATGTGAGTATCTCAACTCCAGCACCCATTTGTCTCTGATTCTTCCTGCATTCTTCCAGGAAAACATATCTGACAGGCATTTGTAAACTGTAAAGTGCTATGAGTGCTGGTTATTCCATTGGATCCTCCAAAGACCACCATTTCACAAGGCTCTTGTCTCTACTTGATAAATGAATAAACTGAGGCCCTGCCGGGGGGTGGGGAAGCGGGTAGAAAATGCAGACTAGTAGCTTGATAAGAAACAGAAGCATCAGGCTTGAGATCATGACCCCAGAAACCTAGGCTGAGCCCAGTGACCTCAGTCGGCATAGACCCTCCCCCTTAGCTGTGGGCTCAGGGGCAGCCACAGCCCCCTGAGCAGGTGAGCAAAGTAACAGCTCATGTGCAGACCCTCTCTGCTCTGGCTGGATTCCGGGAGGCCCTGGCACATAGGGCTTCCTTGTAGGCATGCCCAATTAGGCTCAAGCTTCAGGTGCACCCCACCTGGCCCCCTCCTGCCCTCACTGCATCAGAGACTTAAGAGAACAGCAAAACCCGTCATAAGTAGGTGCTTCCCAGGCAAGGCCCATGCAGAGCTTTTAGCAATACATTCCACCAACAGTCTGAACCGAGGAGTAGCTATTCCGTCTCTAGGAGCCACATTTGATAAGGGCTGCAGTTTATCAGGTCCCCACTGTTCATGAGGCACTTTACAATCCTAGTACACTTAGCAACTACTCACTGATTATCTTTGAAATACCAGGCCCGGGTTTGGCCACAGGGGTACAATGGGGAATACAGCTCCTGCCCTGGTGGAGCTCACAGTCTATTGGGGAAGGCACTCCACAGAGAGGGAAGGGCTTCCTGGAGAAGGTGACATGGAGGCCAGATCTGAAGGATGACTAGGAGCTATGAGGACAAAGGAAAAGCACAAAATATTTTAGGCAGAAAGGCAGAAGGGAATGGGTACCCGTAATTTTCACAATACCCTTGTGAAATGGGAATGAATTTTACAGTTGAGGAAACTGACAAGAAGAGCCTGAGTCACCAAAGACCCTCACACTCAGCTAGGGCGCATGCCCTTAACCTTATTCCACACAGCGCATCGCCACTCCTGAAGTCTGACCCCGAGCCCTGGGGCTGGGAGGCATAGGTCACAGAGGGAAGAGGCCAGGTCTCCATCCTACTGTGTACAGGCATGGTGGTGAGTGAGCACAGAGACTCAAAGGTGTTCCCTTGCCCTGTGGCCAGCAGCAACCCTCGATCCTCTGCAGAGGGTGGGGCCCCTGACAGGCCAAACCCCTCCCCAGCAGCTTTGGAGCTGCTCAGGTGTCCCATGAATCCTCATCCCAGAGCCACATTCCCTTCCCTGTCCTTACAGCCTGTGGGAGCAGACACTCATAGGCGGCCTGCAGATCCCATGGGGACAGCAGCAGGCAGCCAAGGGCATGTGGACAGCCAAAGGTCTCTAGATAGCCTCCTAGAGCAGGCAGCCCTAGAGTTGACCCAGAAGAACCATGAGGACTTGAATGGGCCCATATGGAGCAGGGAAGGGAACGCTAAGCTGCAGAATGGCGGTGGGGGATGGGGGGAAGTTTGGCAGCAGAGAACATCCATGGCCTTTGGGGAATGGAGAATAGTACCCCGCAGCTGGAGTGTTCGAAATTCTCCATCATACCTGCAGAGCCTAGCTCCAGAGCTGCCCAAGGTCCATCATGTCCCATCCCAGGACTCAGCAGAGCTCAGGGGTCCTATAAAAAGACATGGCTCCCCTGGTCATGTCTTCTTACTGGACCTCTATGTCTGGCTCCAGTATGTGAAAGGAACAGAGCTCAGCTCTGAGATCCTGCAGCAGCCCCAGCCCTGCCTTCAGAAAGCTTACGGTGTGACAGAGATGACAGATGTGGAGTTAGCATGAAAGTGTGACAAGCTTGCAAGAAAAAAAAGCACCCTTCACCTAGCCAGTGAGCCTTCTTACCTTTGAGGACCAGGCCCAGGATGGAACTGTCCAGCAGGAAACAAGGTACAGGCCATCCTCCTGTAGATCAGGTCAGCAAAGTTGCACCCACCCTCAGCCCCATCCCATACCTTGGAACTGAGCCAGGAGAAAAGGGGAAACCAATGGAGACCTGGGAGCTGGCAAGGGAGGGAAGGCAGGGAGGCCTCTCCACTCTACTGACCTCCAGTCCCGGGGTCCAAAGCCTGGGGAGCCAGGCCTCCATGCAGAGAGGACTGCAGGACCTCCAGACAGTCTCTTGGGAACTCTGGTCCCATCAGGAGCTTTGATAGCCTTCAGTATCCCTGCGTATTCTTTGAGGGGCCACAGCTCTGTCAAATATATTGATGTTCCCAGAACACAGATATCCACATTTAATTTCCATAAAAACTTCTTTGGCTTACAGAGGGACCCTCCAAAATGCCCTGGTTGCTTCTGCTTAGATCTTGGGGTGGGGGTGCTCTAGCCTTTTTTTTTTTTTTTTTTTTTTTGCAGTACTGTGGATTGAACTCAGGGGCATTCTACCTCCGATCTATACCCCCAGCCCTATTTTTAATTCTTTATTTTGAAACCAAGTCTCACTAAGTTGCGGAGTGCCTCACTAGGTAGCTGAGGCTGGCCGCAAACCAGGATCCTCCGGTCTCAGCCTCCGGAATGCTGGGATTACAAGCATGTGCCACCACGCCCGGCTGCTCTAGCCTTTTGAAAGAGTGACACTTCAGCATGGGGGAAGAGGAGATCAGGAGGGTAAGTCTCAGATGTTCTCACTCTCAGGACAGCCAAGGAAGGCCTTTTCCAGCCCTTGGGGGAACCTGGCAGGACCTACCTCCCCAGACCCAGTTCTATCGTGTCTCTTCATTTCTGCCTTGCTGCCTCCCAGCCCTCTTTCAGAGGGACACCCTGCCTACTGCCAGCTGACTTCCCAGAGCTCTGTTCTCATGAGCTATCAGACCAGTCCACTCCTACCTCTGTGCCTGAAATCCCACCCAGGTCCATGTTTTTACTTATTCAGAAGTCCAGATGCTACCTCTTCAGATCTACCTCCATCTTTTAGAGCAGGGAGTCCAGCTGGCCTGGTCCAGGATCCCATTTGCTTCTCAAACCCATCCACCATAGGATGAGGATCTCAGAGATGCTTCTCTGATGATGCAGCCCAAAGGCAGTCCCCATACACCCCATTATTCTCCATCTCAACACCCTGAGCATTATTACTACAGTTATAATTCCTGTCCCAATGGCCTACGAGCCCCATGAGGGTGGAGACTAGGTCTGTTTTACACTCTGTGACTTCACATCCCAACACAAATTGCAGTCATTTGATTAGTGAATCAGCTCTGGGGCAGGGGTTTACGCACTCCAACACCTGCAGGGTCACCAGAGCGAATGAGTAAGGTCCCAGGTGTGACAATCCAGCACAGTTATGGCAGCCTACAGCACATTCTCCATGCCGGCCTCACAGCAGACTTTACTGCAGCACCTTAAACTGTGTTTATTTGACATATATGCAAATCAGGTGCATATAAACACAAGGAAATATCTTTCACATCCACAAGGAAATATAAACTTTTCTACTTTGCTACAACAGATGATACTCTCTGTCCTTTTTAATTTTCTTACTTTTACCAAGAACTCATTCTCTACTCCATGTAAATACATCAGGACAAGAGTGATAACATATCAGCCACCTCCTCAGGATGCCCAATAGTTCTCAAAATGGGTCCCTGGACCAGCAACATCAGCATCACCCAGGAACTTGTTAGAAATTCTCAGGCAAATTCTCAGAAACAGAAACTCTGAGTGAGCCCAGCAACCTGTGTTCTAACAAGCCTCCAGGTAATTCTCTTGCATGCTCAAGTTTGAGAACCAATGCAATAGAGAGTGGTGGGGACTGCGATAAACTATAAAGCATGCCTGAAGGGGCCCCTGCTGTTCATCTCTGGTCCACAGCTGCCATGTAGAAATGGGAGCCAGTCAATCATAAAAAACACGACAACAACAAATGCTGGCGAGGGTGTGGAGAAGTGGGAACCCTAACCCGGTGTTGGTGGAATTGCAAATTAGTGCAACCACTTTGGAAAACAGTATGGAGGATCCTCAGACAAATGGGAATGAACCTACCATATGATCCAGCAATACCACTTCTGGGTATCTACCCAAAAGAATGGAAACCAAACTATCAGACCAATGCATGTGTATCTATGTTTATAGCCACACAATTCACAATTGCCAAACTAGGGAAACAGCCAAGATGTCCATCGACAGATGAATGGATTACAAAACTATGGGATATGTACACAATGGAATTTTACTCAGCCATAAAGAAGAACAAAATCATGTTATTTGCAAGGAAATGGATGCAACTGGAAAACATTATGTTAAGTGAGATTAGTCAGTCACAAAGAGTAAAAAAAAAAGCATATGTTCTCCCTAATATGCAGAAGCTACGGAGAAGATGGGGCATAAGAAGGACTCCAGATGAAAAGGGAGAAACCCTAGATAAGCAAAGAAGTTGAATTAACTGAAGGTGATGGACGGGGAGGCGGGGGACACCCTAATGCACATGATGTACTTTCACAAATATATCAAAGTCAATCACTAAACTGAACTTGAGAAGGAGGGAGGGTGAGGGAGTGGGGTGGGAATTGGGGAAGGGGTTAAATGAGAAATGTGTGCATATATGCCTTTATCAGCTTGTACCTAACAAGTATGATTACAATGCACCAATTAATATAAATAAATAAAAAAGAAATGTGAGCCAGCGTGGCCAAATCCCCCAATTATTCGAGAGAAATTGAAAACCCAGACTTTCATGTGAAATGTCTTCATTCCTAAGGAAGAGTTGGTTTTTTTAATCCCATGTAGACCAAAGAAAATTTTTCTACAAGTTGAAACCAGCCCAGGTATAACCAGAGTCTGACCCCCCTCACAGGGAAAATCCCAGAAAGATGCTGTCCTTCCTAGACCAGCTCAGCTTTGAGGCCAGCCAGGCCAGGCCCCCATACTCCCCTGGCATTCAGAGACCCCCACTTTCTGTGTGGGTCTGCATCTAAGACCTCAACTTCCAGCCAAGGTACACAGGTCCTTGTACCTCCCTAGGTCAGAAGATAAACAAGAAAGACAGGCAAAATACTAGTTCCTGATGTTCAGGGTCCAGGATGGGGTTGGGGGCAGACAGAGGTTAAAGTCTGTTTCTAAGCCCCTATTCCATGACAAGCTTGATGTTAGAGCTCACAAGCACTCTCTCTTTAATTTCTGCAGCCACCCCATCAGGTAGGGATCAGAGTATATATTTAAAGAAGGGTTCAGAGAGATTAAGTGACTGGCTCTAGGTCACGAAGCTAGCAAATGAAGGAGTCAGGCTGTGATGGGTTCACACATGTTCTGCCTCCCAACCTATACTAATCCTAGGCTTCCAGACTGCCTGCCAGCTGCAGATGAAAAAGAGACGGAGAAATAGCCAAGGTTGGCCTGCTGTAGGCCCTGGTCAGGCACAACCAAGGCCACAATTCCCATGCCAGGACAGCACCCCAAGCAAGCAGGTTTCTGGCAGTAGGGTTGCAGGTGCGAGTATAACAGGGGAGCTCAGCAAGCCTGTGCCGGGCTTCAGTTTCAAGGGGGATCTGTCCCTGCTTGCAAAGCCCCAACCTCAAGCTGGGGTGCTTCAGGAGCTGGGCCAGTCCACAGAGAGGGAGCAGAGCAAGGCTGGAGCTGGCAGCTTCCAGACAGCCAAGCAGCAGAGATGGGGCTGCAGCTTGAGTCACGGCCTGGCCTTGGTCTCACCCTCCTTCCTGAAGGCCCAGCCAGGAGCCCTGGCTCTGGGGTGGCCCAGGTCAGGATGTGTGGTTGCCAGGGAAGCCAGAAGAAACTATTTGCTCCGGCCCCTGCTGCTGACCCCATGTGGTCACAAGCCCCCAGAAGGTCTGGGCTGGCCCAGGCCCTGTCCAAGCACAGGAGCTCAGGAAGGTTCTTGAAGACCTGCCCAGCATGCCGTTCCCTCAGCAGGGGCCCAGCTCAACTCTGGCCAGCCATGAGTCAGCGCCGCCGTCAGCCTGCGTGTGGCCACAGCTGGCTGGACACAGAGGCCAGCCAGGCCAGGCCCTGGAGGTCTGCGGGGGCCCTGGGGCCTCTCTAATGGGGAGAGATGGCCCCGAATGACCCACAAGATCACAGGAGGGAGAAGAAAAGGGAACAAGTAGAGAAATGCTAAGCACAAAACAAAAATCTCAGAACTTAAAGTGACAGAAGCAAATCCAAAGTCAGGAAAACAGTGACGCAACACACACCAGGGGCCACCAGCCCTGGCAGGCACACACATCCTTGTGTATCCCACACACGACACAACCACATGGACGCTGCACACATGCCATATATGCACATCTGCAGCACACTCAGACACACACATTCCCAGAGGATGAGCCCACACAGGCAAAGCAAGCGCCAGACACCCACTCCCACTGCCTGTCTGTGGCATGGCTTTTGTCAGAGGCGAGGAAATCGGATTCACAGCCCTCAGCTCCCAGGTCCACACAGGGGCATCCTGTCGCAGGCACTCTAAGGGCCATAATGCTCCTGACGACTGGGGTGGAGGTCAGGCCTGGGAATCGGGGACCCTGCCCCCCCACCCCGCCCCCGGAGGGCCCAGGCTGGGGCGCCGGGGGCGTGCCGTGTCCGCGCAGCCGCAGCCTGCCGGGCTTCGGTGCCCCGCCAGGAGGTCGCGGAGCGCAGCGCGGCCAGGAAGTCAGCTCGGAGTGACAGCTCCCCCCACGCTGTTTGTTTATTCATGACTCATTCGTCTCCACAGACTGGCTCTTCTTTCTTTAGGGAGGAGGGAGGACAGGAGCGGGCGGGCGGGCTGGCGGGCGGCGGGAGCGAGGGAGGGGACGGGAAGGGGGCGAGGCCGCGCACAATAAACAATGAGGCAGCTGAGTCGCCGCGGCGGGAGGAGCGGCGGCCGGGGCGCGGGCCCGGCACCCCAGACCGCCAGCCAGCCGGAGGGTCTGCGCTCGGATCCCCGCTCCTCCGCCCCGCCCGGCTCGCCGCCACCTCCCGGCGACCGGGCTGGAGCAGCCGTAATTGGATCCTCGCCGCGTCCTCCAGCTCCCCGCCCCCAATCGGGGAGCCAGATAAATGCCGGGTACCTTGGCAAAACAGTCGGATCCAAACCTATTATTTGGCTAATGGGCTTCCCTCGTGCGGCTCGGGAGCACCCAGCAGACCGGCCCCCGCCCCGGTTGCCCGGAGCTGGCCCCTAGGTTCCCTGGGCGCAGCCTCCCCTGGCCTGTTTCAGAATGCGCTGGGCGCAGGCTCCGGATAACTGGAGGAAGCGCGGGTTCCGAGGCTTCAAGGGCCTCATTGTTCTGCCTCGAGGGGCACATTGAAAATGCTCCAGGATTTGCTTCCTGTGAAAACAGCCTGGGAGGGAGGGGGCGATCCGCGGTGGAAAGACATTATCCTCCTGGAAGCTGCCCAGATTACACAGGGAGAAAAGGTTGTTTTGATTGTTGCTGGCTCTTTCTTTCTTCCTTCCTTTTTCTTTCTTTTTCCTTTTTCCCCCTCCTCCCATTTTCTCTTTTGCTCCCCTTCCCAGGCCAAAGATGAACCTTTCCGGCTGTTGAGCAAGTTGGAAATGTGGGGCCAGCCGTTTTCTGCATAAATAAGGCCGGTGAATGGCAGAGCCAGATATAAAGTCTGATTCAGAGAGATTCAAAAGAATGCAGGGGCGATGAGGTGCGCAAATCCAAGCGGCGCATTTCCCCAGCATGCCCCTCTGAGTCACGTCTTGCACCATGAACGGAAAACACATCACGCCACAATATGTCACATGCCTGCAGCGCAGGAACAGGCCTGGGGGTGGGGGACACGCAGAGCTTTCCTTCCCAGCTGGGTCAGCGAGTCCAGAACAACACAGGCAGCACAGCCAGAAGGCAGGGGTCAGCCCCACTAGGCTCAGCTCTCAAGCCCTCCTCACTGCTCCTAGTGGCCAGGCACACCTGCACAATGCCTACTATGTGTTAGGACCTGTTCGGGTGCTTTACATATATTACCATATATTACATCACTGAATCCTCACCAGGACCTGATAAACCAACTGCTTTTATCGTTTTTATTTCCAGATAAGGAAGCAGAGCCCAGAAAGGTTAAGGAACCACTTAAAGTCACACAGTTAGTGTGCAGGGGAGCCAGCCAGCAGGCTGGCTCTGGAGGGCACGACGATGGCCACTGAGTTGACAGTGCCTTGATGTGGTAAAATTGAGATGAGATGCCCACCTCAGTAGAGGCTTGGAGGATGCTTTCAGAAAATTCAGGTAAAATGAGCTCAGGTTGATACTGCCACTGATTTCATGTCAGCTAGTGACAAATAAGGGTAGCTCCTTCCTGATCCAGGGGCATGGCCTGAGGACTAGCAGAACTGATTATAACCCCAAAACTTGGGAGGCTAAGATAGGAAGATCATAGGTTCAAGACCAGCCTCAACAACTTAGCAAGCCCTGGTTTCAAAATTAATTAGTAAGTAGGGCTGAGGATGTAGCCCAGAGATGGAATGCCCCTGGATTCAATCCCTAGTACAAAAAAAAAAGAAAGGAAAAACAAACAAACAAAAGAGGCATCCCTGGTGTGGTGCCCAGCCCTGAGCAGGTACCCATACTTTGGTTTCTCCTCTTTCATTTGCCCATCATTCTCACCAATCTGGAAGGTTCTTAATGGCTCAAAACTCCCACATCCCACCCATCGGAGTAACCACACAGGCCTTTCCCCAGTCCTCAGCCCCTACTTCCCACTCATGTCAAACTAGGCGGGATTCCCATAGAGCCCTGGCCTAACCTGAGCCCACCCTGATCCCAGCCCCTGCCCTGCTCCATCTCCATGACTCTGGTCCATTTTACACTGTTCAGCTTCTCGCCACAACCTTGTGGGCCTCAAGCATACTCTCAAATTCACCTGTTATGTTGTTATTTTCTCTCTCTCTCTCTCTCTCTCTCTCTCTCTCTCTCTCTCTCTCTCTCTCACACACACACACACACACACACACACACACACAGAGGCAGGAATACAAGCCCCATTAGTCAGACCCACACCTGTAATCCCAGTACTTAGGAGGTTGAGACAAGAGGATGACAAGGTTCAAGGTTAGCATGAAGTAATTTTGTGAGACCCTGTTTCAAAACAGAAAACAAAATAAGGCTGGAGGTGTAGCTCAGAGGCAGAACATGGGTACAATCCCCAGTGACACAAAATCAACAAATAATAAATAAAATGTAAGCTCCATTAAATAACAAATAAATACAATGTGAGCAGGGATTGCCATTTTGTTCACTGGTGCACTTCAAGCGCAAAAACCAGTTCCCGTGGCACTGACCCCACCACGAGTGTTTGTGGAATGCAGGATTGGGTCCTGGCATGGAAGGTCCCTTTAGCTGACCACTCCCCTCATCTCCACTTACCCAGGAAACTCCTGCTCGTCCTGCAGGGCCCCTGCCTCTGCTCCTCACCCCTGTGCCCGCCTTGCCCACCACTCCTGGTACCACCTCTCTGGCCATCACCACTGCTCTTTGCCTCACCAAGACTGACCTACCTCTTCCCTTCCAGAACCCCACTTCCTTTAGAACACCCTGTGTATCAGCTTCACGATGGACACCCTGTGACTCATGACCCTTTCCCCTCCACCCTCTCTGGGGAGGCTGCTCCTGCTCCCACATCTCACTTCCCACATTCCTTTCACATCCCTGGGGGGCTCCAGGGATAGAATTTTTTTCTCCTTTGAGATCGATGCCACCTGGTACTGCTGCCTTCTCCCCCATTCATGCAACTCTGATCCCATCTTCTCCACCAGCCCATCTTGCTCCAGCTCCCTGAGGGTCCTCAGCATCCATGTGGACAACCCATCCAACACCTGCACTCTCTGGACCTTCAGTTCCCCTCTCCAGGAATCTCTTCCCAGCCCCCAAGCCCACAGCCCGCCCTGGCCCAGGCCATCACTCAGAACTGCTCTCATCTTCTGTTTTAACCCCACCATCTTTCCCCCTTTCTAGTCTCATTCTCCATCGGCCCCCAATAGTTAGAGAATGACCCTCTTCTTGGTACCCCCATTCCTCATTCCTTTACCTTTCCTATCAACCTCACCTGGCTTAACCCAACCACAGTCTACCCAAAGTAAGTTCAGTCAGGCAAGAACCTAAAGCATGGAGATTTGGGATCAATTTCAATGAGGGGTCTGCAATCTCAGCCAGATCCTCAACATGATCCCAAAGTCCTCCATTCTGCCTTGGCCAACCTGGTTTCCTATTTCTCTCATGGATTCTTTGCCTCGCTGACCTTTCCCCTTCTCATGACCCTGTGCATTCTGCCCACTTCAACTCCTGCTCACCTGACTTTCTCAAACCCATGAAGGCCTTCCTTCCTTCCTTCCGGTGTGACCTGCTGCCCTGCCCCACCTCCAAATGCACCCCCACCCATTCTGATGACCCTCTGTTGAGAGCCAGAGGGTAAGGAAGGTCCCTCTTCTGCTTCTGCAGAACAGGCAACCTTGTAATTACACATTGGGTCCACCCGCTCTGGAGCCTTCAGTCCTGAGCGTACAGAGCCTCCCTCCCTACTAGGGCTCTACTTCCACAAAGGTGTCTCCAAATGCACTCACACCTCTTTCATCCAAGCAGCCCTCCTGCCCCACTTCTCCAGGGGCCGTCCTCAGCCTTCTGTCACCCAGCGGCCATGTCCCACTCTGTAGCTAGGTCATTCCCTGGCTTCATTTCACCACCACTTCTGCTTCAACTCTGACCTCTCAGATATCCCTAATTTCTTATGGGTCTCTCTCTCACTTTCTCCCTCCACCCACTCCAAAGGTCAAAGTTCACAGACTCCTCTCTCTCCCCTCTCTGCACTGTCTTCCTGGGCCATCCTACCCCTCCTGTGGTTTCTACTACTACCTGGCACTTGCCCTTCCCAAAGCTGTAGGTCTGGTTCAACACCCCCTGCCTGCCACACCCTGACTTTGCAGTGTCTCCAGGGATCCCATAGCCACCTTGACACCTAACTGGCTGCTAAGACTCACCAAGTCTCAACCTGAGATCAGCCTGAGTCTCCAGTTTGCTCTGCACCTGAATTTCTCCTCGTGGCTGCCTTTAACCACAGCACAGAAGGCCAGACTGGCCTCTCCCTCACCCCAAGTAGTCACCAGGACCTCACAACCTAACCTTCTCCCTGTCTCTGCGACTGCATCCTGAGATCAGGCCTGAACATCTCTTGCCTGGGCTGTTCCGACCATCTCTTTGCCTCCCACCTCTGCTAGCTGAGTCAGCAGCCCACCATCACCAGGGTCACTGTGGAGAATACAAATCCAAACAAGCCACTCTCCAGACATGAAGTATGAGATCAAACCCGGGCCAGTAGACCCGGCCCCCTAAGCCCTCCAAGGTCCTCTTCCCAACCCTGAGCTGTTATCATAGCACAAAGCAATAAATAATCTCTCCACAGCTTCCTGCCTTCCAGACTGTGTCTGTTTGTTTGTTTGTTTGTTTGTAACTGGGTATTGAACCCAGGGGCATTCCACCTCTGAGCTAGATCCCTAGTCCTTTTGATTGTTTATTTTGAAACAATGAAGTTACTGGGGGTCTTACTAAGTTGCTTAGCATCTCACTAAGTTGCTGAGGCTGGTCTCAAACTTGCATTCCTCCTGTCTCAGCCTCCCAATTTTGAGCTATTTCACAAACTGACACCACTCTGCCCCATTTCAGTCTGCTTAATCCTCTTTTGTCTTGGGAGATGTAACCAGGCGCCCACTTTTCCAGGAAGCCCTCCCTGGCTACCCCTCCTCCCATCTAAGGTTAGATGTTCTGCTCTGGGATACGATTACTCTATTGAAATGACTCACTTAGGTGGCCACTTTCTCCATAAGTCATAGGAGTTTTTCTTGATATCTGTACCCCTAACATCCAGAAACTATTCAGTGCTCAGCATAAGTGGTGAGAAAGATGCCTCACATACAGTAGGCGTTCAGCTAACACCCAACCATCCTCTTTACATCCTGTCCCAACCAGAGGATAAGGGTGATCCCTCCCTCCAATCTGAAAATACTAAGCACAGGTGCTGCCTTGCTTAGATCGTCCACCCTTTCCAGGGTCTAAGCTGGGGAACACCATGGAGCATATGAAATCAGTCATGTATAATTTTTGACCAAATCTAAGGGTGGTTCCACCCCAGCTATCCTGAGTGTCTCAGCAGACTCCCCACTTCCTCCAGCTCCATCCTCAATGCCAGCATCTCCCTCCAGGTCTCCCTGACTCCATTTAGTTCCCAGGCACAGAACCAAAGTGGTTATGCTTTTGACCCCAGTGTAATGTTAGCAGGTACCTCATCTCTGGGCCTCAGTTTCCCATCTTATAAAGGATTAAATCAGAGGACTCCTCAGGCCTTGAAACCCTACACAGAGAATTTCTGGAGGTTATGAGTGAGACTGTGTCCCCATCCACAGAGCACCAAAGAAAGAGCCTTGACTCCACTTTCCTCTCTGTGCATACTTCACTTCCCCTCCAGCCACAACACAGCTCCACTTATAAAACAAAAGAGGCTGGTATGGTAACACACACTGTAATCTCAGAACTTGAGAAGCTGAGACAGGAGGCAGACACTGAAACACGTTCAAGGCCAGCCTCAGCAACTTAGAGAGTCCCTCAATGACTTAGTGAGACCCTGTTTCAAAATGAAAAAGAAAAAGGGCTGAGGATGTATCTAGGGGATAGAATGCACCTGGGCTCAATCCTGAGTACCATAAAAAAATAATAGATAAATAAATAAATAAAAAGAGGTCAGGGCCGCAGCTCCAGATCTGGCAACCCTCTGGAGAGAAGGGGGGGTGCTGCTTTTGCTGCAGTCACTAATCTGGAGTTTAATCCAGGAAAATCAAATAGAGACATGGCTTGACCCCTCTGAGCTGGTTTGACCCAGAGATGTAGGTCAATCCTCCTTGTGGTGGCATTTGAGTGTCTAGTGCCAACATCACAGAGCGACAGACAGGAGCTCTACTTCCGCATGCTCGGATGAGCAGCAAAACCTCCTGGAGGACAGGAGGTGCCCACTCAGCACTGGGCTGTGGGCCCAGCCCTGGGGAGGGACAGGTGGGAGGCATCCCCCACCTCTGTCAGCCCAAGATCACTGGCTGTGCCCTAAGGGAGGGGACTAGGAACACTCAGGAAGATCTCTGTAGAGGAGGCAGGGTTTTAGGAGCGGGCAAGGATCAGAGACAGTGCCGGGCACTCTTCTGATCACGTCACCCCTGCTGAAAGCCTTCCTCAGCCCCCAGCCGTCAAACAGACAAAGTCCAGGCTCCCAGCTGGCATGCAAAGGCCTTCCCAAGATGACCCCAGGGTGATCTCTCCACTCTGGTATCCTTGGACTCCCCACCTTGCCCCCCCCCCTCACAAGTCCTGGGTATCAGCCTCCATGCCTAAACATACTAAGTTCTTGAGCTTCCCAGCGGCTTTGCACATACCATTTCCAGTGCTAGGAACACCTTTCTTCCCCTCCCCCCCCTCACCTTTATCTCATGTTCATGGAACATTCCTTCTTGTTCTTTCAGATCCACCGCCAATGCCCCCTTCTCACAGAGCCTGCTCCAGCTCCCCTAGCTGTACAGGACAATTAATCCTGCAGTTCTACAGAGCAGTGATTTAAATGCAAAATAAACAAACAAAGCCGCCTTCTAACCAAGACAAAAATAATCCCTGTCAACTAGGAAACATGTTGCCACCTGCTTTTTCAATTGCTCTCTCACTTGGTTCTCACACTCTAAGGTACAAAGGAATCGAGGAACATTGGCCACAAAGTGGGATGAGGCACCTGAGGCTGAGAAACCTCAGGTGACAGGTCCACGGTCACTGGCCACTGGGTCACTCTTGAACAGGGTTGGCTCTGGGTCTAGACTCCAGAGGCTAAATGATAGTTCTGACAGCTAGCCAATCTTTCTACCACATCTCACTCCTAGAGGGCAGGAGCCTTGTCCAGGTCCCTAGAACACCCAGCTCAGTGCTCAGCACAGAGCAGATCTGGAGATTTTCTAGCAAAGGGGCAGAGTCTGAGCAGTGTGGGGTCAGGAAAGAGAAGGGATCCGCCAATGTTGGAACAAATGGCAGGAAATGCAGTGTGCAGGCTGGGGGGTGGGGTGGGGGACAGGACGAGGCCAGTGAGGCTGTTCCTGCTGGTGCATAGGCAATGGGGAACCACTGAAGGCTATGGAAAGAGGGCTGCTTTGGGTGGACTGCTAACCAGAGTCCTGGAAAAGAGCTGTCACTGGACAAGAGACTTCCCAACCCAGTCTAGAACCCCAGACTGCCTCCAGCTCCATGCCGGCTCCTCCTGTGGCAACACAGGAAGGACTGTTCCCTGCTCAAATGAGAAATCTTAGAGAGGATTGTTGTGACATCTGGGATGCACACATGGTCCCCTGGAGTCCACCCTCCTGAGGAGAGACTGGGCAGAAGTGGCAGACCCCAGAGTAGTAACCTGAAAGTCCCCACTCAGGAGCTTCCTGAAGCCTAGGATTGGAAAAGTCGTGGCTCCCTGGGAGGCTAGGAACAGAAGGTCCTCAGGGCCTGGAGGGAGAAGAATAGGGGCCCTCTCATCCAGCCAGCCCCGCAGAAGGGGGTGGCTGCGGGAGTGGCTTTCTGCCACCTCGTCCCAGCCTGCCTAAGCGAGCTCTCCTCGCCTGTCCACCCCCACAGACAGCTCCCCAGACCAAACCTGTGTGAGCATCAGCATTTCTAAAGAGAGAGAAATCTGGATGGCCTGAGATAGGGGAGCCCGGAGGAGGAGGAGGAGAGGCCTCTGAGGGCCGATGGGGTGGCAGCCTAGGCACCCAGCCACATCGGGAGCTCTCAGCAAGCCACATTCCTCACATGCTGCAGGGAGGTCCCTTCCCAGGGACACTGGAGCCTGTTTTTGCCCCTCCTGGTCAGAAGCACTATATATAGACTGGGGTTCCAGAAAGGAGCCCCGCTCTACTGCTTCCATGACACCTGCTAAAAGAACAGGCACTGGTTCCAACAAGAACCCAGTAAGCTCCACAGCTGGTTCCCTGGCAGGGCTTCCTGGGTCCTGCATATTGGATTCCAGGCCCCTTGCCTGGTATCTTGATAGGGATTCCCAAAAGGCAGACCTCAGATGGGACTGTCCCCCAGAGCACCGGTGCATGGCTTCTGCAGCATGGCAACCTTGGAACACCTCAAGGACCCACACAGAGTGGAACAGGCTCAGGCAAGCTGTGTGCCTTCTTATGACTCTGCCACCAAATGTGACTTCTGCCACATTCTATTGGACAGGAAAGTCAATTCAATGTGCAAATCAAAAAATTGGACTTCACATCTTGCTGGAATGAATAGCAAAGAATGAACAGGCATCTTTAATCCATCATACATGGCCTCCTGTCTATCAACTCCTCCTCCCCCTGATTCAGACCCCTGTCTCTTTGTGTGTGTGTGTGTGTGTGTGTGTGGTACTGGGGATTGTACCCAGTGGCATTCTACCTCCGAGCTATACCCCAGCCCTATTTTTTATTCTTTATTTTGAAACAGGGTCTCACTAAGTTGCAGAGGACCTCACTAAGTAGCTGAGGCTGGCCACGAACCCGAATCCTCCGGTCTCACCCTCCCAAATGCTGGGTTTACAAGCGTGCGCCACCACGCCCGGCTCAGATCCCTGTCTCTTGCTTGCACTCTTTCCAGCCTCCTTCCAACCAATTTCCCTGCCTCTGCCTTCTGACTCATCTTCTGCTTAACCTTATATAACCATAGGGCATTCCCAGTGTCTGGCACAGAGCCTGATGCATAGTAAATGCTCAATAAATATTAGTGGAATAAATGCCTGGATGAATGAGCTATGGAAAAATATCCAAATCCCATAGCTAATCTTCACAGCTTTGGGTAATGCGCCCTTCCTCATCTTGGCACCTTGCACGTGGCACTGTAGTAGTTCTCAACAGTCCTCAGACACCTTCCTCAGTAACCTCCCGCTGGCTCTTCCCTCAGCACAGGCTGTCTTTCCTCTCCTGCCTCCCTTGTGAACTCATATGCATTCTTCACAGCCCCACTCAAGGATTTCCTCCTATCTGAAGACTTATCCAAGCTGCCTTGCCCTAGCTCGCACAGGATTTTTTTTCTATGTTAATATTTGTCTCAAATGTAAATTTAACTCACAGTCTAGTTCCTCAAATACACAGCCTGGGTGAAGAGCTTCCTGAGATCAGGGACGGCTGTCCACAAACCTTTCTGGAAAGCAATTAGATGCCTCTCCTTTCTCTGCCTGAGCAGCATCCTCCAAGGCCATGTTTTGGTGTCACCTCTTACAGAAAACCTTTCCTGACCACCCACCACTTCCTAGAAATGAGTGTTGTGGTGTGGCGGGCCCTGACTTTCCGTTGCACCTAGCCTGCACTCATTTGACACTTACTGTGTATCGACAAGCACCACCCACCCCTCAATCATTCTGCTAATATTCTCTGCCAGTGAGCAGGGCTGCACTGGGCCCTGCTGCTCTGAGTTCCCATCTGGTGGAGAAGATAGACAAAGGAGCAATGGCCACACAGAGCCTGAGGGTGTGTGTATAAGGGGCAACCCCAGGAAGGACTCTCACTCCCAACTTGGGTTGGAGCAGATTGCTAGGGAAATGAGGTCAAAATTGAGACTGAAGGAAAGTGCTTCCAAAAGAAGGAACAGTGCAGGCAAAGGCCCAGAGGTAAGAAACCAGTTCAGGAAACAATTGAAAGATTAGCATGGGATGGAACACACAGCAGAGAGTGGGAGGGGGCTGCAGCAGCTGGAGGAATTGAGGGCCAGACTGCGAAAGGCCTTCCAGGTCCAGCAAGACACGGGGGTTTTAACCCAGAGGACAAAGATGTTCATTAATATTCACCTGTTCATTAGAGCTCACCTGTGCTGGCCCAGGCTGCCCAGGTAGCTTGCCTCTATTCCATTCTCCTCCCTGTGCTCTGAGATACATGCTGGGAGGATCACCTACCATTCCCATAAGAAGATTTCTGCATCCTCCCCCACACACAAGTGACATACCCCTTAAGAGACAGACCTGGGCTTATAGCCTGGCCATCTGATCCCAAAGCTGCTCCCTAGCTACCTTGATACTCAGCCTGATTCTGCCCTGTAACAACATCTCTAAACCCTCATTGTCCACTGAGCAATCAGAGGCCCCTCTGCCTACAGCATCCCCCTAGAGCTCAGGCAGGTGAGGTTGGATGTGAACCTCATGGTGCCAGAGCCAGAATGGCCTGCCATCTAGGCATGGTGAGGGGTAGCACATGGCACACACCCTTTGTGGAACAAGGCCCAGGTCCTTCAGTCTGGATGTGCTGAGATGGGGAGGAGGGGCTGGTTCAGGCCACACAGCAGGCCCATGGCAGGCTAGACCCTGCCCTGGGCATTGGGAACCTGTGTCATCAACCATCAGGGCGCTGACTGAGAGGCCACTGTGGTCATCTGGTCACTGCCATTCCTAGTCCAGCCTTGTGGGGAGGGTGCAAGAAGCTCACACATCCTAATGTCCAAGTGTTCTACCAAAGGCTCCCAGAGGCCCTGCACCAAAGGGGGAGCCTGGCCATAGGTCAAAGCCCTCAGCTGTCCAGGGCAGGCTGAGAAGAGTGAGGCAGGAGCGGAGGAAGGCGCACAGCCAGGCAGGGCTGGGCTCAACTCCTACCATGCACACCCAGCTGAGTCAGAGTCCACATTTCGGAATGGTCATTCTGAGAAGAACTTCTGAATTCCTGCTTCTTTCAGTGATCATGACACTGGCCTGGTGATACTGGGGACCATGTCCCTTTTGGAGGAGCACCCAGCTGCCAAGCCAGGAACACTGGAGTTCGCTCTATTTCAGAGCTGCTCAGGTGCTATGGCCCCGTGAATCCCCTGGCATGGTGTTAAACGGCAGATTTTGATTCGAGAGGTCTGCAATGGGCCTGAGAACCTACATTTCAAACTGATTTCCAGGTGTGCCCCTGCTGCTGGTTCATGGACCCCACCTGACATGTGAGGGTTTAAGATTCTCCTGCAGCATCATCTATAGAAAAAGAAAGAAGCAGGTGGGATAGAACCACATAAGAATAGAAGCTGGGCAGTGGGCACTAGGAGTTTTTATGCCCATCTACTTTTTTTTGGAAATGAGGAGTGACTATGAATGAGTACAAGATTTCTTTATGAAATGATGAAAATGTTCTAAAATTAGATTATAGGGATGATTACTCAACTCCGTAAATATACCACAAACCATTGAACTGTAAACTTGAAGTGGGTGAACTTTAAGCAGTAAAACTGTTTAAAAAAATAAAGAAAGAATAGTTCTTTCCTCATGGGTTCTTGCGAGGAAGAAACAAGCATATGTAGAATGTCTGCCCCTCTGGGGGTTTCAGTAAATGAGAGTCCCTTCCCCTAGAAGTTCAGATTTTCACAGCCTGGAATTCTTTGAAGCAAAGCCTACACACGTCCAAAGCTGAAAACCAGCAAATCCTTGGTGTTCACTGCCAAGGGGCTAATGGGTTTGGAGGGAGGCCCCAGGACAATGTCGGGGACCCAGACTCCGGCACAGAGGGACCAGAAGAACAGCCCTGGTCCTGAGCCTGGCTATTCTGGGTCTCCCTCAGTGGATGGATAGACTCCCTCTACCAGGGCTGAGCCGTTGCCTTTCTTCCCTCCTCTCCATCCTAGGGAAGGAAGCCAGCTGAATCCAGAGCCCTGAGGACCTTGTCTGGCCTCCTATCCCTCAGCCTGGAAGCTCCTCCCCCCAGCCTTCTATGCCCAGTGCCGATGCCACCTCCTCCAGGAAGCCTGTGCTGACCTTGCAGACCCCTGACTTGCCTGTGTCTTAGAGAAAGGTCCATTCTCCCAGCCTGGGCTGGAAGACCAGGCTAGACCTGGAGAACTTGTGGGCAGCTGGCCCTGACAGAGCCCTAGTGCTGAGCCTCAGTGGGGGAATGCATCAGGGAATCATTCATTCACTCATGCATTCATCCATCCCTGGCGAGGCCTAAGTCTCAAAGATCACCTTCCAGGAACACAGTTTGCTTATATGTGTTCACCAGCCTCCTTGACTTCCTGCCCTGACTCGGGCAGAGGGCTGCCTTCAAGAACTGCTTGCCGATGGATGGAGCTAGGCCTGGAAGGCAGGAAGCTGAGTCTTCATAAGCAGGATGATCATCATGGGCAACAGTCTTCACTTCCCTGGGCCTCCACTTTCTCATCAGCAGAATGGGGAGAACTAGCCATGTCTGTTTCCCTCTCCTAAAACTATTGGGAGCTAAGAACCCCATCTGGGAAGCCCAACAGCCTTTGGAAATGCTTTCCAGCCTCTGAGATCCAGCAGCTGAAAGGGGGGGCAGGACTAGAAGCAGAGCCCAGTGTCCCCTTTTGAAATAAGATGATGACAAACCCTCCCTCACAGGTCAGCTAGGAGGGGAGAGGACTTCAGGGACCTGCCAAGACCAGTAGGGTTTGAGCTCCTGGCCAGCTCTTTTAACCAGAAGGTAAGGAGGGAGGTCCATGAGGATGGAGTCCTGGGACATGGTGTCCAAGACTCCACGAAGCAGGGTCAGGGACAAGAGTAGGAGGGCATCAGTCATGGGCCCAGAGTATCTACTCTGGGGCTAAAATTCAGGCTTCACCGGTGACTCCCTAAGAGCCAGCTGGCCTTCTTGGCCCTGGCCCCCCCATCTTCAAAATGAAGGTAGTAATAGCAACAACCTCATTGCCCTTTATGGATTGACTCAGTTGCTCCAGGTAAAGTATTTCAAATGGGCTAGTGCTATGCTAGTGTTAGTGGTCACTCAATTCGCCAGGCACCTGCTGTACCAGACACTGGAGAACTGAGCCAGGAACACAGCCCAGGACAGGGCTAGAGTGCCCCCTCCTCCTGCCCCAGAGCTTCCAAACCAGCAAAGAACTCAGCAGGCACTAGACAATGACAGGTTTGGTAGTATCCTGGAAAAAGCAAGCAGGAGGTAGAGTAAGCTACAGTGAAAGGAAAGAGGGTATGTTTTTTCATTTTTGTTTTGTTTTGGTTTGTTTTACTGGGGATTGAACCCAGGGGCATTCTACCTCTGAGCTATACCACCAACCCTATTTTATTATTATTACTGTTATTTTATTTTGAAACAGGATCTCACTAAGTTGCTGAGGGCCTTGCTAATTTGCTGAAGTTGGCTTCAAACTTGAGATGTTCCTGTCTCAGCTTTCCAAATACTGGGAATACAGTATATTTGGAATATGCCTGTGCATCTCCACTCCTGGCTGAGAGAGTGTGTTTTGTGTCAGTCAGGGAGGGCCCTGCTGAGAACCTGTCCTTCTGGCTAAAAATCAAAGCATGCAAAAGACCCAGTCATGAAAAGAACAAAAGGAATGAGGTTCAGACCACAAGGACACATGCAAAGATCAGCACACCAAGAAGGGAGTTGTGGCACCGAGGCCTGGACTCTGGCAGCACATGCCAGCTAGGGGTGGCACCACAGGTAGGTGCCCTCCTCTGTCTACCTCACCCCTGCTCAAGGATTTGCTCTCCAGACAACTGGAAACAAACAGGCCTGACCTTGGGCCCATGACCATCAACTGGCCCTGGGAGGACAGGGCTGCACTGGAGGGCCAGGCAGTGTGGCACAGGCCAGGACAGAAGGGGACTGTACTGAGAGGGAGGTTGCAGGGAGGGACAGGGCATGTGGGGCCCAGGACTTCTGATCTGCCTCACAGGCCTCTGATCAAGGAATCATCCAGGTCAGCTGTCCACCAGACTCTGCATGCCTTCACAGTGGACCCTACAGCAGCTGCCCAGCCCCAGCCACCAGGCCTGGAATAGGCCCCTCCAGCCCTGTCTTCTAGGCTCAAAGGCCCATCTCTTCCCTCTGCCCCAGGAGGATACATGGAGACTTACCTTGCTGCTACTCCTGGCCAGAGTCTCTTCTTGCCACAAAGCAGACATACTCAGTCCATGGCTCCTGCCCTTGCCTCCTCCTCACCATCTCCAACCTCACAGGGAAGGCTCGATTCTGCTCGCAGTTCCAGCCCAAGCAGGTCAACCAGAGGCTGTGGGGAGTAGGGTGGTCCAGGGTTGCAGCCCTGACTCCTCTCCACCCAGACCTCACGTGGGCCCCGCCACAGTGTGGTGGCTGGATTCCAGGAGCAAGTCTCCTAACACACAGCAGGCAGAAGTGGCTAGTCTCCGAAAGTCTGGGCAGCATTACTTCTGCAATATGTTGTAGAAAGCATCTCGATTCAGACTCAAAGGTGGACCCCATCTCCAATGGGAGGAATATCAAGACATTTAGGGTTTTTGTTTTACTTTTTAGTGTCATCATCATCTTTATCATCATTATTATTGGTACTGGGGATTGAAACCTGGGGCATTCTACCTGTGAGGTATACCCCTAGTCCTTTTTATTATTTTTTTATTTTGAAACAGGGCCTCACTAAGTTGCTAAGGCTGGCCTTGAACCTATGATCCTCTTGTCAGCCTCCCAGTTATTGAGATTACACACATGCACTATCATGCCCAATTAAGACATTTAGTTTTAAAACCACCACAGCATATAGGATCAATATACAAAAATCAATTGCATTTCTATCTACTAGTAAGAAAAAAACCTAGAAATAAAGTTAAGAAACCAATATCTTACAATATCATCAAAAAGAATAAAGTATTTAGAGATATATTTAACAAAAGAAATAATTGTACTCATAAAACTGTAAAATATTGCTGAAAAATTAAAGAAGACCTAAATAATGGAAATGTAAGTAAATGTTCATGAATTAGAAAATTCAATTCTTACAGATGGCAATTTTCTCCAAATTATAATCAAAATTCCCATCAGATCTGTATCAAAATATTGACAGACATGTTGTTGTTGTTTATTTGTTTGTTGTTTTTGTTGTTGGATTTTCGAGAGGGTCCTAAAATTTATAAAAATTTTTAAAAATAAAACAACTTAGGATAGCCAAAACAACTTTGAAAAGCAAGAACCAAGTTGAAAGACCTACACTACTACCAAGTTTTGAAATTTTTTTTTCAGTACTGGAGATTGAACCCAGGGGCATTCTACCTCCAAATTACATCATCTCCAACCCTATTTTTTATTCTTTATTTTGAAAAAGGATCTCACTAAGTTGTAGAGAGCCTAAATAGCTGAGGCTAGCCACAAACCTTCGATCCTCCTGTCTCAGCCTCCCAAATACTGGGATTACAAGTGTGTGCCACCATGCCTGGCTTAAATTTGACTATAAAACTACAGTAATAATGACAATGTTATATTAGTATAGACAAGTAAATCAATGCAATAGAATAGAAAACCCAGAAATTAACTCACACATGTACAATCAAATGATTTTCAACAAAATGCCAAGACAATTCAAAGAGGAAAGTATAGTCTTTTCAACAAATAATGCTGGGACAATTGCATATCTACACAATAAATAAACAAATAAATAAATAATGGAAACAAAAACGTCCTTGGATTTTTTTACCTCACACCGTACACAAAATAATTCAAAATGGCTCAGGAATCTAAATGTAACAACTAAAACATACAACATCTAGAAAAAAGTATAGAAGAAACTCTGTGACTTTATATTAAGCAAAGATTTCTCAGATGATACCAAAATATAATCCATAATAGAAAAAAATTGATAAATTGGACTTCATCAAAATTTTAAACTTTTGCACTACAAAAAAACTCTTAAGGAAATGAAAAGACAAACCACAAACTTGGAGAAAACTCTTACAAATTATATATATATATATATATATCTGATAAAGGACTCACATTGGAAATACAAAGAACTTTTACAACTTTTACAACTCAGTAAGAAAACAAGCAATCCAAGGCTGGGGATGTGGTAGACTGTTGCCTAGAATGAGCAAGGTGCTGGGTTCAATCGCCATCCCTTCAAATTAAAAAAAAAAAAAAGAAAAAGAAAAAGAAATTAAAGAAAATGATTTTAATAAGCCCTTACCAAAGGAGGCACAAATGACTAATCAGTCCATGAAAAGAAACTCAGCATCATTAGTCATGAGGGAAGTGCAAATTAAAACCACAACCAGATGCCCCTACATATCTAATAAAAATGACTCTAACAAAAAGATAGATAATAACAAATATTGGAGAGGAAGTGGGGAAACTGAAACCTTTATCTGTTCTGAGCATATAAAATGCTACAGCCACTTGGAAAAACAGTTTGACTGTTTCTTAAAATGTGAAGCACACACTCACCATATAACCCCTGGGTATCTACCCAAGAGAAAATAAAACATACATCTGCAGAAAGACTTATATACAAATGTTCACAGTCGCAGTATTTGAAACCGCCCAAACTTGGAAGCAAGCCAAACATACATGAACTGGATACAGAAAAAAAATGCTGTAACCTACATGAGAATACTACTTGGCAATAAAAAGGAATGAAGTACTGATAGACGAAATGATGTGGACCTAAAAAGCATTATGCTAACTTGAAGAAGCCAGACACAAAAGATTATCTATTGCATGGTTCTATTAGTGTGAAATTTCGAGAAAAGGCAAAGCAACAGACAGAAAATGGATCTGTCGCTTTCTGGATGGGAAGGGTAGGAGTGGGAACTTTGGGAACAATAGAAGTGTGCTGAAACTGGATCGCAATGCTGCAAAACTGTGTAGATTTACTGCAACTCAATTGACTCTACTTTTGCCATGAATGACTTTTGTGGTATGTAAATTATACCTCATTAAAGCTGTTTTTCTAAAAAGGCCACAGCAAGATGTGAGCTACAGAAGGAAAAGTAGGACCCTAAGGAACAGGGCCAGCATTGAAAAAGCAAAGTGACATTGCTCCAGAAAGCCCCTAAGTCAGGTCCCGACTGCTAAACCCACCAGCACCCAGGGCCATGGGCAAGTCAGAGGCCTCTTTTCTAGGCTTCTGATCGGTTCGTTGTTCATTTCCAGGCATCTACTATCATTTGCTCGGCTGTGCTGGGTCTCACCAGCCTCATGCCCTGCCAGATATCTACCCCCAGCCCTTTAGAGCCTAGCTCCTGCCCCTGCAGGGATCCCAAGGAAGAGTCATGGATCACTTAATCCCCTCTAAAGTTCATCTTCCCCACTGACAGTGTGGTAACATGGGCTACCCTGGCCCTCTCTGTCTAGGTGGGAAGGTCCATGAAGAATACCAGCTCAGGAAGCAAATGTGGTAGGAAATTAAACAACCGGGCATCCTGGGACATGAGAGAGGAGAAACTTCTAAACCCCGCCCAAACTCCATGTCCCCAGACCTCCAGCTTGCAGACTTCCCTGAAAGAAGAAAACCTTGAAGTTCTCCATCTAACCTCTGTTTCTTCCAGGGTCCCTTCTAGGACAGCCTAAGGGGGGTTGGTGGGTCAGATTAGGTTGGACCCCTCTAACACCAGAAGTCTGACAAGTCTCCTTCCCCAGAGTAGGACACAATGCCTGCCATGACCTCCCCCAGCAACTTGGGGTAGAGAGCACTGAAGGATATATGAACCTCCAGCTCCCACAATCACCTGAAAATTCAAATCCTGGGCTTGGAGTGGCACCCCAGCATGTGTACTTTGAGAAGGTCCCCCAGATATAAGCAAAGCATACCTGAAAGTGGAGACATACTTGCTAAGATGAAGGGTCCTCACCTGGGCAGGTGAAGGCCCCATCCCAGAGCCACCAAATGGGAACTGATGCCAGGAGCCACGACTGTTTTAACAGCCCAATGGGTGACTCCCATGCCTGAAAACTTGGCTAGCTAGCAATGAAATTTTATGGTCTTTGGAAGGGCAGTTACAGAGGATTGAATCCAGGGGTGCTCTAGTACTAAGCTACACCCCCAGCCCTCTTTTTTATTTTGAAATAGGGTCTCCCTAGTTACTGTGTGCTGGCCTCAAACTTGTGATCCTCCTGTCTCAGCCTCCCAAGTACTGGGATTACTGGCATGTGCCACCACACGTGGTTTCACAGAGTCTGATTTGAGAAACAGATTTAACAGAGTATGGAATGAGGGGTGGAGAGGGGAATACCACCCACTCACCCTCCGTTCCCCACAGTGGCTCTTAGTGTGAAAAGCACCAACAGTAATATTTTGGGGATCGTTTCAGTTTCCCCAAAGGAAAAAAAAAATTCAGTGAATTAAATACAAAGGCTGACTTGACGCTTTCCCCCCTCAGTCCTGTCAGTCCCCCGAGTGACAAGCAAGGTGCCAAACATCAAGGCAGGCCAGGCAGGCTCCTGTTGGCCCCAACACCTGTGAGGCCCTGCTCCGCTGCGCCAGGGCCAGACTGCCAAGGCAAGGGTGGGGCCTTGTCTCTTTCCTCCTGCAGCAGCTCCGCAGCCCAGTAATGACTCCAGGTCTGACAGCCCCCAGGAACCTTTTGTCTCGCAGCCATGGCCGGTGCCCATAATTGATATGATTTCAGGGCTGCCACCCCCGTCCTGGCTGGCAATTAGCGCTGGCGTTGGTGGCTGTCAAGAACTCCCAACACTTGGGGGAGCAGAGGCAGGTGTCAGGGCACGAGCTCCCTGCCCCAGCCCTTTCTGATCTCTGGGGGCAGAGAGGGCAGGTGAGCTGCTGTCGATTCCACTCTCTTTTCAAGAGGGTGGACAGAAGCCTCTGATGACAGGTCCCCTGTCCCTTTCCCCCGTGGAGTCCCTGAGCCCTGCACAGAGGGAACAATGGGAAGGGCTCTGGCAGGCTTCACATGGGGCCAGAGAATCATGGCAGTAAGGGGCAGGCAGCCCAGAGGACTTGGGCTGGAGCCCTGCCTGGCCTGTAGAGTGGGGTGGGAGAGTCATTCCTATGTGGCCTCTGGAAAGTCCCTTGTCAAAAAACTGAGCAGGTAAACGAGACCTGAATTTTCCAAACTAGAGGTCACATCTCCTTAGTGAAATAGAAACCTATTTTAGTAGACTAGGGCAACATTTTAAAAACTGGGGCTAGGAGAGGATAGAAGGGGATGGAGCAGAACAGATGGAATGGAATGGGATCCTGTGTGTCACCTGCATCATAGGTAAGCACTGTTTCCTTAGCATTTTGTACCAATTGTGTAAGAGCCACATGTACATGTGTACCAGAGTACAATGCAGAAAGTTTTTCTTATTATAGGTAAAGTTTCAAAGCTGCCCCATTGGATGAGCCCCTAGTTTCTGTGATGGGGGCTGAACACTCCATTCACCCCAGGTTGCATGGACCCTCAGTTATAGAAAACCCTAAAGGAGGCAGAGACAGGAGAGGACTCAGCTCTCTTTAGGGAGTGTCTAGACTCATTGGAGTAAAAGGATAGCAGAGAAGTTGAAAGATCACGTGGGGCTTGAAGGGCCAGGTAGGATCTCACTCATTTCTGGGTGTTTCCCACCTACTTACCCTTGCCCAGTGCCTGGCACAGGGTGTGTGTGTTGGGGGGGGGTAGCTAACAGTCCTCTAAGCGCTCTGCAAACTGGACTACCATGGACAGAAGAATGGACCTCCACAGCTGGTTGCTGTGTGTGGCCTCTCTGCTGGTCTCTCCTGAGTCTACTCATACTGAACAAGTGACATCAGCCTCTGCCCTGGTTCTGCACATGCACAGAGGAGCATGCACAGAGGGAGTCACTGATGCCACATGCATGGTGTGGCTCGTGTGCACAAAGCTTTGCAGTGCACTCCTTCCAGAATCCTATTGCTTGACAAATACACAGCACGCTGAAACTAATCCAACCCAGTGTGGTGAGAATTACAGAGACCGCCGGGCATGGTGGCTCATGCTTGTAATCCCAGCATTTGGGAGGCTGAGACCGGAGGATCTGGGTTCGCAGCCAGCCTCAGCTACCTAGCGAGGCACTCTGCAACTTAGCGAGACTCTGTTTCAAAATAAAGACTAAAAAATAGGGCTGGAGGTGTAGCTCAGAGGTAGAATGCCCCTGAGTTCAATCCCCAGTACTGAAAAAAAAAAAAAAAGAATTACAGAGACCGTTACCAGCTGCAGGCATGTTCAGGAATTTACTAACCATTTCCTTGTACTTTACACACCACTTTCTCATGCATCATTTCATGTATTCCTCCCTTTGAAATCAGCATCCTCATCCCAAAGTTACCACCGAGGAAACAGAGAAGTCCAGCAGCCTGTTTGAGGTCACACAGCTAACAAGCAGTTTAGCCGAAAGGCTACCAACTTAAGTCCTCCTCCTCTCTCCCTCACTCCATCCACCAGGTCTGCCGACCAGTTTGTGATCTGACAAGTGTAGATATTTTGGAAAATCCTGGCTGAGCCTAGTCAAGTTTGACAGGGTCCAATAAAAGCTTTATATTTTTCTCTTTGCTATTAAATACTATTTTATTTAAAAGTCTAAAGTTCCACAAGTCACCATTAAAGCAGTCTGCCCCGTGCTGGCCAGGCCTGTGAGCACCAGCCTTCCTCCCATAGAATGTGGGGCTGGCCCCGCCCCAGCCCCGCCCCCGGCTCTGGGGAGTGGGGATACATTGGCGCTTATCACTATTACACTGCATTTGTCCTAAAAGCCAGCCCCTCTTTGCAGACAAAGATTTTCCCCAGCTCACATTTATCAGTTTTATTCCTTTAATGATTCAAACTTGTGCTGTGATGTGCTACTCAGAACGGAGGATTTTTATGGATTTAACAGTTTTATTAATTTAAGAGGTTTCCACTGAGCGCCAGAATGGCTCAGTGTGACAAAAAAGGTATCATAAATGAATTGATTTGTCACGTATCAGAATGCGATCCAGCAGCGATTTCATTATCGGAGTTATTTTCCTCCAATTATCTGCAAACTTAAAATGCTAAAGAGCACCCCCCCGCCCCCACCCTCAGCAGCAGCCAGCCTGGATCATTTGAGCAGGAAATAAATGCAAATCGAAGGCCCAAATCTGCGCCAAGTGTGGAGACCGCCCAGGCCTGCCTCCTCCCCTCCATCTCCACTCAAAGAAAACAAAGCCACAGGGCTTGGATGTCCTTGTGCGAGCCTGCAGGCAGAGGCCACCTGCAACCTGTGCTGTGTCCAGAGAACTGGCTCTCATTTTCGATAGGGCCCTGGGACCTGGGAAACCTTGGTCTTCCCTCTCTAGATACAGACCACAAATGACAGGGAGAATGAGTGGCATCTGGCCATAGCGTCTCCTGCATCCCCAGCTTTTGGATGTTGGAATGAGAGCACTGGGCAAGGAGCCTGACCAGACAAGTCTCTGGTCCTGGCCCCATGCACGCCTCGCCCTGCGGTTTAGACAATTCCAGATCCTAGTAAATTCCCACAGTACTCCAAATACTGCACAACCCCATATTTCAGCTGCCATGTCTTGCTTCTCAGCCTGGAGGACACCTGGCCCACCTTAAGCCTTTTCCTTCACCCTCTGGTGCTCAGGCCAGCACCCCCTGCTCTCCATCTTCTCTCCACCCTCAGCTCTGCTGGGCCCCCTCCTGTGGTCATCGCCAGCCCTAAGCACCAATCCATCCTGCACTACCCTAACCCCTTGAGTCCTTTGCCTGCCCCAGACTCTTCTCCTCCCAGCCTCAGTTTCCTCAGCACCAAGATGAGGGCATGGAAGAACTCTAAGTTCCTGCCCAGAGCACAGCAACTTCTCCTGCGTGTGCATGGTCTCTGAGCAACTCTGTGCTGCTGGATTTTTGTTTGTTTATTTAGCAATGACCACTAAGCATCAGGCATCCATCTCTCTGGGGCCCCCAGAGAGAAAGTGAGGGACCAGATATCGTCCTGCCTTTGGGGCGCTCCTCCTCAGCCCCTCAGGGAGGCTGGATGGGGGCTCCAAGGCAAAACACCTGTGACCTCACTGGACCACTGTAGGCCTTTAAGAACTCACAGGGAAGGGCTGGGGCTGTAATTCTTCCTCTGTGCCATTGGCCCACCTGGCTCTGTGCCTCCTCTGGCCTCGGCCTCTCCAATCAATATGGGACCATCAGCACTTGCTCAAGATGAAGATGACATAGTGGGGAGAGGGGTAAAGGAGAAATCAAGTCAGAATTCCCACAGGCACACTGAAAATTCTATCACCTACTTCCCTGGCAAAGAACCAAGACCTATTCCCACCTCATCAGTCTTCAGGGAAAGGGAAGGCAGCAAAACCTTGTACATGACATCCCTACTAAGTGCCAGGACACACTCGGTCGATCTCTTCCAGTCCCTCCTGATGACATTCTACAGGTGAAGAAAGGAAGGCCCAGAAAGACAAAGTAGCTAGCTCAAGGGCACATGACCAAACCCAGCCTAGGGCTGTGACCACAGAGCCCGTCCAAAGAGGCTGTCCCTCTGTCCCTCCTTGCAGCCCACCTACCTCGTGCTCCCTTTAGTGACCCGTAGCATCTTCCAGGTGGAGAATTCAAAGGCTGCAGCGGAGGCAGAGAGAGGCCACATGGGCCGGTCCCTGGGACACACTGGGCTGCAGGCCAGGCCCTGCTCAGTCCCCCACTCACCGTGTCTCTTCACCTATCCGACAAGCTGAGGCCCCACCAGGACTCCTGAGCAAGTGGAGGAAACTGTCTAAAGTAGACTGTAAAGTCCTGTTGTAACTGCCAGTATGACTGCAGGGCCACGCAAGCCCAGGTGGTCAGAAGGGCCTCTGGGGGTGATCAGCATGCACTCTGGGAGCACATGTGCCCCCTCCTACTGCTGAGTGAGTCCCCACACCCAAGAGGGCAGAGGGCGAGTCCCAGTCAGAGTGGCAGGCTGTGGAGTAGGGTAGAGAGCAAAAGGTATAACATGGGCATTCCTAAAGCAGCAGGCATGGGGGGGGGGGCAGGGCAGAGCCCCACACACAGGTCTAACCACCCCAGCCTAAGGAAACAGAGGACCCCAAAGTTGGACTGGGTACCCAGGACCTGGCCAAGCCCTCCACAGGGCCTGACCTGCACCACTAAGGTTTTCTAGGAACCAGCAAGGAGTAGTCAGCCTAAGCCCCTTGGGCAATGGAGCTGAGACACAGTAGAAAGAATAGATTTGCTTTGCCACCAGGCGACATTGAATCCATGGGTGGAGGAAGCTGAGTCTCCATGTGCTGGTACAGAAGTAAGAATTCTAGGATTTTTTTTGCTGTTTTGTTTTTGGTGGTAGTACTAGAGATTGAACCCAGAGACATTCTACCTCCAACTTACACCCCTAGACCTATTTTATTTTATTTTTTTTATTCTGAAACAGAGTCTCACCAAGTTACTGAGTCCTTGCTAAGTTGCCAAGGCTGTCTGGAACCTGTGATTCTCCTGTCTCAGCCTCCCAAGTACTGGGATTACACCATGCCCGGCTAGGAATCCTTCGAGAAGCTAAGAGTCTATACACCACCGGTGTCCCTTTTCTCTTACAGAGCCCCTCCAAAGACGCTTGTGGCCTGAGTCTGGATGACAGGGAGCTCTTTCCTTCCAGCTTGGTTAAAAAGCTCTTTGTGCGAGCGCGTGCGCGCGCGCACACACACACACACACACACACACACACAGAAACCCACTTGCTCTTCACACTCACCCACATAGCTGTGCATATACCACCATGGCCTTACACCACCACCACCCCACACACACATGCACACCTAAACGCCACACTCCTACTCATTCAGCACACATGTGCACACCAGCCAGGCCCAGGAGACACCTGGCTCAGATCAGCCATGCAGACCCTCCTCCTGTGCCCACTCTGTTCTGGAATGCCCCAAGACACCATCAGGCCATGGGCAGGGCCTGACAGATGAGCTGACATGGCGGGGAAACGGGTGAAGCGAGGCTGCCCCTTCCACCTCTGGCACTTCATTACCTCGTTGACCCCGATGGCTATAAAGGTGTCTAATTCATGTGATACAAAAATAGCCTCCTAATGTGCTTCAGGGCTGGCTCCAAAATTAATGTGTGACAAGCGATGAGGGTCTCCATTAGCTCCTATCTGCGTGTGGAAGTGCTCATTTTCCTAGAGTGGGCCAAGTCTTTGAAAGTCCCCTCGGGGAGACTGACTTACCAACACAGCACAGAATGGAAAGCACGTGGGACTACCACCAGGCCACCATGGATAACAACAGCCAACCAGCAAGTCCCTCACCACCACCTCTGCCCCTTGCTCTCTTCCCTTGCTCTGCATTCTGACCCGGTCCCTCCTTTACACCCAGATCCAGGGGGAGGCACCATGCTTGGGTGACAACTTTCAAGTCAAGAGTTACACAAACATAGTCAGGGACTTTCCATGCACCAGATATCGTGCTGGGCACTGGTGCAGAAAAAGAATAGTGGTCCCACCAGTCCTGCTATCTGGGGACAGGCCGAGATAAGGGCTGGGTGGGACAGGCAAAGGGCGGGGGCAAGGCTAAAGGAGTGAGGGTTGCAAATATATCATGCTGGGCCCTTGGGATCACAGGAGCCCCCAGTAGGTTATAGCATGCTCCTCTCAGGAAAAATTCAGGAAGGCTTCTTGGAGGAGGTGGTATTCACCATCATGCCTTTACCATTTGGCATTGCATGAACAAGAAAGGGAAATTGAGAGGGGAGGTGGCCTCCCCCGGCACACTTGATTCCTCCTAAGACCCCTACAGCATCTAGTTGATTACTTTGGAAACAAAGCCCATTCAGCCAGAGCCCTGTCCTCTCCACTGTCCACAGATAGACCACACCTGTAAGCCCTCGCTCTCACCCCACACACCTGACTTTCCTCGGAGAATGCCGGAAGGATGCTGGTCAGTTTAGAGCCACTCAGGTGACTCCCTTCCATCACCTCCCTGACCTCGGCCCCAACCTGCCTCTCTACCTGCACCTTCCTCCTGCCCTCCTCCAGGTCTCAGCTCAGACGTCACCTCCTCCAAGAAGCAGGCCCTGGCTGAGGCGCTTCTGCTGGGTACTCCGAAACTGACCTTCCACAGGACCTTCTGCCTGGGGGGTTCTAGTCCTGCTCCCTATGGATCTTCCTACTAGACCATGAGCTTCTCCAGGGCTGAAGCCAAGCTTTCTCTTATCTCCTTCACCCACAGCAGTGACCAGCACACATCTCTCCAGGTGCCCAGTAACTTTTCCTCCATTAAACTATTGATCCCCCAGCTGTCTCAGAAGACAGGAGACAGAAGAGTTATGACTAAGATTCCCATTTGACAGATGGAAAGTCTGTGGTCCCAAAGGTAAAGCTGCCTGCCATCTCGTATCAGTAGCCACTGTCAGCTGGAGGGCTGTGACAGAGACACCCTCATTGATTCAAGCCCAGCCCCTTCTTGGGACCCCTGGGACCCTTCGAGTTGAGAGCTGTGTTTGACCCAAGTTGCTGTGTAGAGGAACTGGTTCATCTCTCACTGTTAGTCTAGCTTGGTCCTGTTTTCTGAATGAACGTTGAGCTTAGGTGCCCCAGCTCCTGGGACACACACCCTGCTGAGACCATCCTTTGCAGCTGAGTCCTGATAGTCGGTTTTAAGCCTGTAGACCCATCCAGTTGTGGTGGCACATGGCTACAAGCCTAGTATTTGGAAGACAGAGAAAGGAGGATCTCAGGTTCAAGGCCAGCTTCAGTAATTTAGTGAGACCTTCAGCAACTTAGCGAGACCCTGTTTCAAAATAAAAAATAAAAGTACTGGGGATGTAGCTTGGAGGTAGAATGCTCCTGAGTTCAGTGCTCCATTGGCCGCCTGGGAGAGAGACTCAGGTTTCTTCTCCAGCCTGCATGATGCTGTTTTGCTCCTTGAGATCCAGCTTTCTGCCAGCCCTTTCATCCACAGTCTGTGTGGCAGCTTCAGTCAATACCTGTGCATTCCCAGCATGCGCTATCACCCGCTCGCAGGAGGCTCCCAAGCTCACGGACTTCCTCTCTGGGGCATTCCTGGGGCCACTTATCTTGGCTCAGCAAATCCAGCCCTGTGCACCCCCTTCCTGTGACTGTGGCCCCCTGCCCTCTCACCCTCCCATGGTATTTCCCAGAATGTCCACAGTGCAGGACCGGAAGCACGGCCCCACGGCTCTGCTTCCTCTCGGAAATCCCACAGGCACGGGATCGAGGGTGTGGGGCACCTCAGGAAGGGCTCAGCCACTGCTGTCCCAGAGCGCCTTTCCTGCATGGCATATAGCATAAACTCTAGGCCGTCCTTTAGCTTCATTGTCACTTCCTCCAGGAAGCCCTCTCTGATTCCCCACTGTCCCAGTCAGAGAACTTTTCTGGCTCAGGGATTGGGACTTGACCTTGAGGGTCACAGAGGCCACTGAGGAGCTTTATGCAGGAAGAGGAGCATCTCCACTGTACCTTTGCAGACCTCTTGGCATGCAAGGAGGTGAGGATGTGTTAAGGGGAAGTGCGGCTGGGCGGAGGGGAAGCAGCCGTGTCCCCAGCAGGCGAGAGGTGGACAGCTGAGAGTGGGAGCAGTAGGGTGTGAAGAGGCAGAAGGAGGCAGGACATCCAGACAGCTATGAAATGAGGGGACCCGAGAGACAGAAGAGTCCAGCAGGCCCCCTGATCTGGTCCGGGGACTGGATGAATGATGGGGCGTCACGTAATTGGCTCACCCTGGGGGAGGTGGAGTTCCCTGAGACAGCTCTACTGAGCAGTCCGGCTCCAGTAGCATTGTGAGGCACTCCACTAAAGATGCTCACGTGTGCAGTTTAGCCAGGAATCCCAGGTCAACTTCCACACCTCCTGTTCCCACACACCCCTCTGATGAGCCCCTCAAAGCTGCCTGGCCCTCCGTCAAGGTTGCTCTCTCCTCCTGCAGAAAGGAAGCTGTCCTTCCAGCCCTCAGAGGCCTCAACCCCCCACCAGCCCCTAGGAACTCCCTTGAGATCAGAGCTTCAAAGCCAACTGTACCCTCCTGGCCCCTGGCTTCTCTCCACTGAACAACCAGTTACACTAAGGGGGCATCTCAGTGGTAGGAGAGCACAGTGGCCAAGACCCAGGCTTCACGGTCAAGCCATGGAGGCTTGAGCCTGGCTTCGTGACCTACTAGTTGATGCCATGAGCCCTTTGCTCAACCTCTCTGGGCCTCAGTTTACCTATCTTTGAGAAGGGGATGTTAACAGTACTAGCTACCCCACTGGCAGGTTTGAGGCTCAGATGAGCAGCTATAGTAACAGCTTAGCCTATACCTGGCCTATGGTAGGTGCTCAGTGAACAGCAGCAAGGATTGCCGTACTTTTCTGATGAGCATGGCCATCCCCTGGCCTGAAGGAGGGGAGAAGGCAAGTCACTAAGTCTGATCCACATTCAAGGGGAGGAGAGACAAGGAATATATGGCAAGTTTGACACTTGCCACTTGGCAGGTATGGAGCACACCTGTAACCCCAGTGAAGGCTGAGACAGGAAGATCACAGGTTGTCAGCCAGCCTCAGCAACTTAGTGAGGCCCTCAGCAACTTAGTAAAATCCTGTTTCAAAATAATAAATAAATAAATAAATAAATAAATAAATAAATAAATAAATAATAAATAATAAATAAAGTAGGGGTTGGGGTGTAGCTCAGAGTAGAATGCCCCTGGGTTCAATCCCTAGTTCCAAAACACCACCCCAAAAGCTTGACACTTGCCACCTACACATGATAAGATATGACCTAATGATTATCAGCAATGGTAGAAGCCGAGTTCAGTGTGGGGTGGTCTCACCCCAGAGGACTTTCTCTAAAGCAGAATCCCAGGGGCCACGTGAGTAACATCATACATCTTCTCTCTCTGAAAACAGCAGCGAGCCCCTGATACTCTACCTTATGGGAGCCAAACTGTCCTCCTTCCAAACCTCAAGGGTCCTTTGCCAGCCATCTCCACTTACTGCTCCTGCCCTGGGCTCCCACCCAGGACTAAGTGCCCGTGACGGTGAGGAATGGCTTGACCCCCATCAAGGGTACACACTGGCCCTATCACAGGCATGCAGGTCTGCACAGAGTCAGCAGACCCCACTTGCTCACTCAGCACTCTACGGAGGGCAGGGCAGCTCCAGAGACTGAATCACACTTGACAAGGTCTCCACGTGACATGGCAGTCAGAATGAAATCAGGAGGGAAGTCGACCCAGCCTCCTGACCAGGTGCTAAGTGGACGCATGAGTTTTGGGAGTGAGAATCTAAGAGGGAAAAAATTGGTGGCCTTGGCCGTAAAGGGAATTGATTATCACATCCACCAAGGTCGGCCAAGTGTCCTTGGCTAGCCCTGCCTCCTGGAGGATGGGGTACACTCCAGAAGTTTCAGTTAACTAATAAAGGTGCTGGGTCTGAGGAGGATGGCCAGCTTTCTAGTAGAAGGCTGGAAGTGAGGGCTTCTGGGACCTGAGAAAGTCTGAACCCACCCCCTGTCCAGGGTGGTGGTGGAGGAGCTAGAGAGACTTCAGATTCTGATGGAGTTGAATTTAAATGACTTCCTCCCACAAGTCACTTCTCCCTACCTGACTCTGCTTTTCCATCTGTGAAATGGGAGTGACAATCCTTTACAGGTATGGAGAGCTTGCCATGTGCCCAGCACTTTGCTACCTACCCTACTTGCATTAACTCAAAGCAGTAACCATCCTAGGAGGTGGCCGCTATTATTACAATCAACATTTTACACATGGAGGAACTCAGGTCCGGAAAATGAAATGTCCCCAGGTCCCATTGTAAGTTGCAGGCCAGGACTCAGACATAGGCACCTAGGTTGTATCCAACCCTTGGTCACTCCAGTCTGCTGTCTATCATCAGGCCAGGCACGTCCAACGGTGGAGTTGTCAGAATGTGCCAAGATGGGCTAATAAACCAGGAGTATGCTCTGTGTGCTGAAACCACAGTGAGACCTTCCACCTGCTGGCTCATCCCATCTTTAAAACAAACAAAATTCTGCACAGTCCAACACTCAGGCTCAGCCCTGTTCCCATCCAGGCAGAAACCCTGGGCCTTTCTCCTGGAGGTCCCATTGTCCTCCCAGCAACTTTTGTTCCCATTCTCCAGCCATCTGGGACCCCTCCCCTAAAATCATTGCCCCAGACCATTAAGCCAGAAGGGCTTATGTTGACCCTCTGTCTGCAAGCATTCATCTGGAGTCATAAGATTAACAATTAGGAAGGAGCGTGCGTCCCTCAGCCTGCTCTGGCCTGTAGGAGTCCATCATGAGGACAGAAGTGGCATTCCCTCCCTCCCCAGGTGGAGGCGGTGGCTGCTGTTGGCTGGTCTCTGCATCAGAGCTGTGCCAACAGTGGCAGCAAAGGTCAACCCCACAGCCCTTTTCCTGACTCCCAAGCCCCTTCCCAACAAAGCTGTGTAGGCCAGCTCCTCGCACCCGCCCACATCTGCCTCTGTGCCTTTGAATGTGCCGTGCCTCCCCCAGGAACATCCTCTCTCGTTCCCCACCTCACTTGTCCCTTCAGTCCCTCAGGACTCCCATCTCCTCAGGCATCCACCTGGGCATGTAGACATCTCAGTGTGTTTCTGGTCCTCTGTTCAGACTAGATGTTTCCAGAGGACACCAGTTTGCTTGTCTTCATCCTCCACGTCTGCATCCTCACCCTTCCATGCCTAGCATGGGACTATGTGCCTAGGAGGTTTTCAAAAAATAAACCATGACCCCAGAGAGTTGCTCCAAGAGGACCTCCCTCCAACTCTACCTGGCTGTGAGGAGCAGGTCCAGGCAGGCGTGTGACCCAGATAAGACCAAGGACCACTTCCAACCAACATGGAAAATAGAGACCTAGAGGGGAGGGAGGGTAGGAGCTTTCTCATACCCTGACAATATTTGGGGTGGCAGGGCCAGGACTCAAATAAGATCTTCCAGCACCAAGGTCTAGCTCCCCAGGTGTGAAGACCCACCTGACGTTGCTTGAAGGGAGCCAGGCAGGAACTTGGGGCTCTAGGTTTTGGGCTCTACCACATCTCCCTGAGTGACCCCCAGCATGTCCCTGATCCCCTGGGCTTCAGAGTGAAGGTGACTAGTAGAACATAAATCTACCAGAAGCACAGGTGGGTTTTGAGTGGAGCAGTCAGACCAAATTGTCTGTTCAACCTAAATCCGGACAGGACTGGGGCCAGGAGAGGTGTCAGGGGTGGAGGAACCTGTGGAGCCTCCATAGACATGGGTGCCGACACGTGTGCTGCTCTCTGCAGGCTGTGGCTGTCTGTGGTGTTCTCAGGGAGGAGATGAGGGCCAGGCCAGCCCTCCAGACCTCTGGAGCCCCTCACTGTGGCATTCGCCCATGCAGCCAGTGCAGCAGGACTGAGCCCACTCCAAGGGCAGTAGGCCATTTGGCTCATGAGTTAGTCACAGAAGGTTATCTGTTCTGAACAGCCCCGTGTTCACCCTGTGGAGCTCCCTCTGCTGACCTGGGAGTCACCAAGACCCATGTATGCGGCCACCCAGTCCAGCCCTGCCCAGAGGCTCCCCAAAATGCTCCAAGGGAATGAATGAAAAGGCCCAGTGTTTGGGAGAGCTACACAGCAAAGCTGGTCTTAGAGATTAAGACCCCATCAAGCATTAAAGGCTCTCAGGAGAAAACAGGACAAGTTTCTTTTTTTTTTTTTTTTTTTGCGGTACTGGGAATTGGTACTCAGGGGCACTCTACCTCCAAGTACACCCCCAGCCCTATTTTTTATTCTTTATTTTGAAACAGTATCTCACTAAGTTGCAGAATGCCTCACTAGGTAGCTGAGGCTGGTCCCAAACCCAGATCCTCCAGTCTCAGCCTCCCAAATACTGGGATTACAAGCGTATGCTACCTAGGACAAGTTTCTTAAGGTGTGTGTGTGTGTGTGTGTGTGTGTGTGTGTGTGTTTGCACACACATTTCCTAAGCATGAAGAGAGATATGCATTGCACACTGCTTTCTCTGAGTGAGAATGACAGAGGGTGACAATGGACACTTACTCTAATATGACCCTGTGCCCCTTTGCACTCCAGTTAGTTTAATAAAGATGAGTTAGGAAAAGAAAACTGTAAACTTGGTTTAACCCAGCATTTCCCAAACAAATTTTGTGATGAATTATTGTTCTGTGAAATGGTTAGAAGCGTCTACTGAAACTGGAGATGTGCACAGAATATAGTTTGGCAAAGATAAGCTTGTCTAGCATCTAGTAGAGAAAACTAGATGTTCCTGAAAGGCAGAAAGAAGAAGAGCCTTGACAGATGCAGATGCAGATACCTGGTCACTATCCAACTGGACCAGGGCCCCCAGCTCCCTACAGCCCAGTCCTGACCCTGCTCTTCTGCAGTTTCTATGTTGGGGTGTGCTTCAGGCAAGGGTGGTGGAGGCACTGCGGGAGTGCCCTACACCTGATGGAGAGGTGATGGGGCCACAGAGGAGTTGGTAGAGCCTGTTGGGTTGATGCAAGCCCTTCTAGGAAGAGAACTAAATAGCAGGGGATCACACGGTGACCTCTGTACTCACAGACCAATCCCTGCTCCAGATTCTCTGGCTCTGCACTCATGAGGCTCTTGATTCCTCTGTGCATGGAGTAGGGTCTGAGTGAGACCACCTCCAAGCCTCCTCCAAGGAAGACGCCAGGATTCTGGGCTCCACAATGATCCTGTGAATTATCACCTCTGGTTTACAAATGAGATAATTGACACTCAGAAAAGTTCATCAGCTTCTTCAAGGTCAACAGAAAGGATGGAGTCAAAGACCGCCACCCTGTCATTGGCCTTGTGATCAGGAGTTCTCTACTTTGGGGCCTTAGAAGCTGTTGTTTGCCCTGGATTCAGATGGGTGGGATTTCAAGCACTGGTTCTCCCTCTACTAGGTATATAATTTGGGCCAATTAATCTCTCTGCACCTCAGTTTACCCCTCTGTAACTGGTAATACCATATCATTGGTAATATGGGGTTGTCCACCATATCAGACTTAGCACCGGGCCCAGCACATTCACATCTTTACTAAATGAGATATTGTCATTACTACCACTCTATAAATTATTCCAGGGTTGAGAGGAAAGGGAGAGATAGGAATTGAACTCAAGGCACACCAATGCTTATTGAAGCCTCAGTTTTCCATGTGTAACAGGAGGGGCTGGATGGGATGACTTCTGAGAGACCCCAGATCTATAACCTGGCCAGAATAAGGTCTCCATGAGATGCTTTCTCCCTCAAAGATCTGGAGACATTTTCCCTTCTGCAGCCTGAAATTCTTCTCTGGGAATTGGGTATGTGGGTGATTGTTTTGGTTATCTTTTTATTATTGTAACAAATACTCGAGATAATCAATTTGTAAGGAGGAAAGGTTGATTTTGACTCCCAGTTTCAGAGGTTCCATTCGACAATCAGTTGGCCCAGTTGCTTTGGGCCTGCGACAAAGCAGCATATCATACTGCCAGGAAGCCTGTCGTAGAACAGGCAACACACCCTGTGACAGCCTAGAAGCAAAGAGAAAGAGGAGGGGCCCCAGTTCCTGTATCCCCTTCACTCATGTGCCCCCAATGACCTAACATCCTTCTACTTGGTCCCACTGACTTCCCAACTGCACCACAGGTCAGAACCAAGCCTTTAATTAACATGGGAGCCTTTGGGGACAGTCAAGATCCAGACCATAGCAGTGATGCACTAGGGATAGGAGGGACAGGAGCCAAGACCTGTGTGCTGGCACTGTCATTCTAGGAACTTTACAGGGATTAACTTCTTCAGTCCCCAGAACAAGCCTGTGAGGTTGGTACCAGTTAATCCATTTCATAGACAAGGAAACTGACAGCCAAAGAGATTAAGCGGCATGCCCAAGGTCACAGGGTTGGTGAAGCAGGGCCTGAACACAAACTTCCCAGACCTTCATGTCTCAAAGGCCACACCCTGACCCCACTGCATGAAGTGACACTTGCTCTCGGCTCCCTGCAGGCTCCCGGGCAGCCTGACACATTGTTAGGGAAGGGAGTGGGAGCCTCTTCTGGAAACTAGTCTTTGGTCCTCACTGGGCGCCTGTTGAGTTTCAGGATCATTGTTCTTCCCACGAAAAGGGCAGCTTCCTCTCCCTTCAGGACCATAGAGGGTCCCCTGGCCCCAGTGTCATGTGGCCTCTGCTGACCTGAGAAAAGAGCTGGGACTGAACTATTTTTCATAGTGGCCAAAGAGTCACAGCCCAGGTCACTGGGCAGGGTGCTGCTTTGCCAACTGCTACTCTGGATTTTCCAGTACCGGTGGCCCCCACCAAAACTGCCTGCACCCGGGCAGTTCACTCAGACACCACGTGCTGAATACTTGTCGGCTCTTGACACTAATATTATTTAAGGCCCAGAGTCTAATGTAAGGCTTCCTTTTAGCAAGATTGTCTCATTTAATAAAACTCCCTGTCTCTGTCCCCCAAGGTAATCACGTTGATGATAACACATTCCCTGTGCTGTGATTTGATCTGGGAATAGAATTATCACACTGCCTTGCTTTGCTGTCAGATGCTCTATTTGTTTCCTTCCCCCTGGAATAGGTAAACAGGAAGATCCAGGTGAAGGGCTCTACTTGCTTGGACTTTAGGTGACCAGTTTGCTTACTGCTTCACTCCCTGTCTGCAAGAGTCACTTTCTCATTGACTTATCAACAAACATTCCCCAAGCATTTGTGTCCTAGGCTGTCCCTGTGTCATTGTCTGAGATAAGCCCATCTAATGGAAAGAACATCCTAAGCACAGAAGCAGAGAAGTCAAATAGAGCCTGGTTCAAATCCCAGCTTTCGTCTCACTGATCATGTGACCAGAGCAAGTCACCTCACCTCTGAGGCTCAATACCATCATCTAAGACATGACTTTCATCATAGGGATGTTGAGGACAATGGATGAGCAAGTGAGGATCCCTGACACATATGTTAAAGAGGTTTCATCTGAACCTCTTTAATATGTGTGGAACATTCCTATAGTCCCAGTCTTTAGGAGGCTGAGACAAGAGGATCACAGGTTCAAGGCCAGCCTCAGCAATTTAGCAAGACCCTCAGCAACTGAATGAGATCTTGTTTCAAAATTAAAAATAAAATAGGCCTGGGGGTTAGCTCAGAGGCAGAATATCTCTGGATTCAATCCCCAGTGCCACAAAAAAGAGGTCTCACCCCAGAATCCCAAGTGCATGCACAGCTCTGAAAGAGAGGCCTTCCCAAAATTTCGTTCACAGCTAGGCATGGTAGCACATGCCTTGTAACCCAGTATTTGTAGGGCTGGGGCAGGAGGACTGCAGGTTCCAAGTCAGCCCCAGCAATTTAGTGAGAGTCTGTTTCCAAATAAAAAAAGGGCTGAGGGGGTAGCTCAGAGGTAGAATGCCCCTGGGTTCAATCCCTAGTGCCAAAGAAAAAGAAGGAGGAGGAGAAGGAAGAGGAAGAGGAGGAGGAGGAGGAGGAGAATAAATGAGATCAGGTGTGTCAACTGCTTGGTGCATAGTAAATGCTCAAGAAAGTATTGTTGTCTTTATCACTATCATCATCATCATAATCACTACCATCATCATCATCATCACCATCATCATTATCATTACCGCCACCATCATCACAACTATTGTTCTTCCTCAAGTGAGAACTGAAATCCCCTTGAAGTCTCTAAGGGGCTAGACTGGTGGTATGCAGAGTGGATGCTAGGCTGGGGACTCTCACGTCACATTTTGTATGACCATGGGCTAGTCCCTTCATCTCTCCAGTCTAAATGCCCAGCTATGAAGCAATGACATTCTTAAACCCGGTGTCCCAAGTACATGTAAACAAGTGGGAGGGCATGTCACTCGGCCAATCTGTGGTACATCCTTGAGCTAATGTGCCCAGGAAAGGCTAGGGGCCTGGTGGGCCCCAGGGAATCCCCCAGCCTGCAGATGCCATACACAAGGTGATCTGGTCGGTGACTGAGCCCAGCAGGCAGAGAAGGTGCTTGAAGGCTCCAGGGGAACCAACCCCAGGGCTCAGCTGGGCTCTGTGGGGTCACTGACTTCCTCCTAAGCACATACCATGAGGAAAAGGAAAAGGGTGCAGGACAGGGTGCTGGGAGAGCTGGGTTCTAATCCTGTCTCCTGCAGGCATTCACTGGGGACCTAGGGCACTCTGCTGTATCATGACAATCCTGTCGAAAATGGTCCTTGAGAGGGTGAGGAAAGAGAGTTTAATGAAGATTTTAAAAGTATGGGCAGAGTTAAAAGACACCAGAGAGGGCAGCTGGTGGGAGATCCTAGGGTTTGCAACTGCAGGAGCTGCTAGCACCCTGAGGGCTGATAATGGAAGGGGAGGGAGTGGTTTCTGAAACCCCTGCGGGGTCAGAGCTGCCATAAAGACCACAAACCAGCAGGGGGGACATCATTACTAACCCACCAGACGATGGTTGCTGACTGAACCAGTGAGTGAGTCACTAAATGAATGAACGTGACCTCCAGCTGACCAATTCTGTGGCAGATCTCATTTTTCAAGTGGCTGCTTCAATATCTCCCATTCCAAACCGTCTTCTTCCAATGGGATTCAAGACTCCTTGAATCTGGGCACAGCTGTGGTTACAGCAGAGTGACACTCTGGGATTTCTGAGGTTAGGACATAAAGGGTCTGCACCTTCTACCTCGTCTCTCTGAGATGCTCGCTCTTGGAAGGCAGCCACCAGGCTGGGAAGAAGCCTGAGTAGCTGTATGGAGAGCCCACATATAAGTGTGCCCGTGCCACCAGGACTGAGCTCTCAGCCGAAGTCAGCTTCAGTTGTCACATGGATGGGTGACGAGCTTTCAGAGGAGTCCTTCCCCCAGCCTCCGAGTCTTCCAGCAGAAGGTCCCGGATGCCTTGAAGCAGCAGCAAGTCACCCGGGAGAGCACCTCTCAAGTTCATGACCCATGGGACCTGTAGGCATGACCAATGGAGGTTGTTTTAGGCCACAATGTTTGGGCAGTTGTTTTGAACTGTCGTGTAGTGAGTTATGCTGAAATAGCAACTATACGACATCATATGGCTGAACTCAGTGAATGCATGAATTGTTTGCGTCAATCCATAGTGACCACCTCCCAGGGCACGTGGAAGTGGGGGAAGAGTAGAGATTAAATATAAGGGAATGGGGAGAAAAATCCACCTCATACAGGGAACATACAGGGCAATGGCTTTAGGATCTAGGACCTGATGATGCGTGCTCCATCCAGCCTGGCAGATCTAAATACCATTCTTACATCAAAGATTAGCCCCACCAGCCTGCACCATTGCCCCAGATGCCTGAATAGCCTCTTGGATCCCCCACCTGTCTTCCCTACCCCTCACCCTACCTAGCCCTGCCCACACTGAGAGAGAACTGGACACCCCTCTTGTCTGGCCACCCCCTTAGTTCTGAGCCCATGCTGCCTCTCAGCCCCGATAAGAAAGCCATGGCCAGTGGAGCTCACATTGGGATGGAAGGTGGAAGGAGAGGGGAGGGTGGTCGGAAGACCCACCTCACTCTGCCTTACACGGATCAAGCACATGCCCTTCCTTACCCTCCTCCTGCCTGGAATTTTCTCCCTACCATGTATCCATGGCCTCCTCTATCATGATCCTCCAAACAATTATCTCTCCACCGCCACAGCCCTTCACCTTCCTTGAACCCACCCAATGATCCAGATGTGGTGGTAACTTCCCTAGAAATGCCAACAGTAGAACCCAAGAGCAGTTCCTGAATAAGAGAGTTTGCAAAGATGAGATTCCATGTCCCCTGAAACCTATCAGAGATGTCTCTAAATTCCATGTGCATCTTCCTTCTGGGCAGCGCTCACGGCTATGCTAGGAAGTCGCTGCCAGATCCCAGAAGTGTCCCTGCTCCCTGTGCCCACAGCTCTCCTACATCCAGGATCCTAACTAATCGCTTATCAAACCAGGACTGCGTGGGAGCGGGGCCAGTGTCTTCTTATTGTTCCTAATAAAACAATAACCATGCATCACATTTCAGTCACTATTAATACAAATATTTGCACTTTCTCATCCTGAGTCCCACCTCACACTCAGGACAGTTGAAGCTCAGAAAGGGCAAGTCACCTAGGCAGTGAGGAGCAGAGCCAGAACTCAGAGGTCAAGGCTTTCCCCCACTGAATGGCTTATCATGTCTCTGAGAACGGGGCTGAGAGAGAAGCAGGCACTCAACAAATATTTGGGGAACTACACAAAACCTTAGCTGATTCTTGTCGTGTGAATACAGCTCTGATACCGAATAGAAACCAAACCACCTCAGTGATTTCCAATTCAAACACCACCATCCGCTCTATGAATTCTGATGCGCTGGTGTCTTTGTTTTTGGAGGAGGTTTGTTGCTTTCAGCAAGGAGTGGTGACGGGAGGAGGTACACAGAGCTCCCCTGGGGAATCGTTTCTGCACAGCATTCCAGATGAGAGATGGGGAAACATTTAGAACAAACAGATCCTGTTATCACAACACCACTGAGAGGGAGATGAGCAAGGGCTCAGGATCCCATTTAACAGATCACAAAACTCGGGTCCCCAGAGCCAAGGGACTTGTTCAAGGTCCCTTGGAGAGGGCAGACACCAGCTGTCTTGAGGCCCAGGCTGAGGGGGTGGGGAGGTTCTTGCAATTCCTCCACTACCACTACCTGCAAAGTAACCTACTGTCAACACTGGCGCCTGGTGAGAAGGACAGGGGGCTCCGTGTGGGGAAAATGTGTGGCAGCATCACTGGACGAGAGGGCCCTGCTCTGCATGTGGGCAGAGGCTCATGCCCCTCCCCCATTTCTGCATGCAGGAGGCAGATAATCAGAGCACGGAAGACTGACTCTCCTGGAACCATGTTTGCAGAGGAGATAGAGAAGACAAAGCTTCCTCTCCAGTTGGCAGCAAGATCTGGGCCTGGACTTCCCAGAGGACTGCAGTCCTCAGGTGGCCCTCCTTGCCAGAAAGTGACTAGAAACTCCCCTGTCTCATCCTCTGGAATGGAAGGAGGTATGACAGAGAGGACCCAGCATGAAGCTAAGGCAAAAGCCCTCTCATCCTTTGACCTTGTGACCTTGTACAAATCACATCTCTCTGAACCTCAGTTTCCTCATGTGTCAAATGGGGCTCACGCTATCTATTTGGGGTGAATGTTCATCTCCAGAGATCAAGTGATGACACTTCACATTATACCTGCATTAGTAAACTTGCTTCCTTTATCGTAACTTAACACTACCTCTGCTTTATGATCAGCTCCCAGCTCTGCTCCCAGTTGGAGCAAACCAGGGCCCATCCTCAGGGCTGCGGGGCAGCCATCCAGCCTGGGCCAGAGAAAAGCTAGTGGGCAGGCCCGGATGGCCAAGTTGCCTATGGCAACTGGAATCAGACTGCATCCAAAGGACAAAGTCAAGTCTTAGCAGAGAAGGGAGCTGAGTCAGCTTCTTGGGAGCAGGACTAAGAGTCAACACAGAGGGAGAGGAACTGGGGTCAGAACCACAGGGGCAAGACCATCCAGGATGCAGTAGCAGGGTGATAAGATGAGAGGCTGGGAAGAAGCCTCTGTCGAGGGACAGCCACCATCACAAGGCCCAGCAGGCCACAGAACACAACCCAGGATGCCAGGGGTGTATGTGGCCAGAGCCTGGAGCAGGACAGGCCTGTGTCACCAAGTGTCGGCCCAGAGCTGGCACTCTTCACCTTGTAAGCGGAGCCCTGAGTCAGCCTGGGAATGTTGAGCTTTGGGTGTACCCTTACTTATATCTTTCCTTACCCACTCCCCCAAAGTGACTTAGAGCATATACAAATCTACAAGGGGTTTATAAGGATATATAAAGTACCACAATAAAACATAAATTTAAAATAGTAGCATAAGAAATTAAACAGAAGGGACAGTACTGAGCCAGCATCTGCCTAATTCAAAAGGAAGACTACAAAGTCATAAATGCTTCAAAGCATCAAAATTTTAGAACTGAGCTTCCTCTCTACAGAGGAAATAGAGAAACACAATCAGTTACACAATGTATGTGACATAAAATAAATATATAAAGCCTGATTCTTAGGGAAAGCCTAACTCTCTGACCGTAAAGCAGGCATCTCTCCTGGCTCAGAGATGTAAAGACAGGTCTTATGACAATGTTTTTTGGGGAATGACATCATACTAATTCAGTAGAAGTGGTCCTGTAAAGACCCAAATAACACACTTTGGAAGTCATCCTCTCCTGGCCTGGCAGAGGAGGCTGGGATGTTTAAAACAGAGCACTGTTGCTCTCATTATTATTTGTTTATCAAAAATTCATTTTCGCAACCTGTGTTTGCTGAGCAAGGACCCAGTCAATGCCTGCGTGATGTAGGCTGGGAAAGTGGAGGCATGAGAGACAGGTGTGGGCCTTGTCTTCCTGGGACTTAAGTCTAAGGCCTTGAAAGAGAGAACACGCAGGTAAACAGGGGCCTGAGGGGGCGCAGAGGGTGTGGAGGACCATGGAGGACAGAGGAAGGCCTCACCGCACACATCAGGGCAGGCTGCCAGCAGAAAGCCAGACGGACAAGTGAAGTTGACAGGGTAAGACCTGGGCAGGAGGAGAAGCAGCACACGTTGGACCAGCAGAAGTCAGGATGCTGAGGAGCCCAGAGCCACAACCGGGGTCACAGCCCAAAAAGATGCCCAGAGGCAAAGCCCCATTGGGTTGGGCTATCAACCGGCCACACTGTCAGAACCAATCTGAGACAAAGTGGGTGTGACTGTGACACCCCCACCCCCACCCCCACCCAGGCCCTTGGATTCCAGGTGCCCTTTTCCTTACTCAGGGGCTGACCCTATGACTCAGACGCAGCGGTGTGGGTCCCTCTGAGGCAGTTCCCAGCCTAGGGAACTAGCCTCTTTGTGTGACTTGAGCTTCCTCACAACATGGCAGCCTCTGCAGAGCTGTCCTCCTGCTTACTGATGGCTCAGGGCTCCAGAAGAGGCTGCACATGAGTGGAAATAGCCCCCAGCTCAGGGTTGTATCTGAGACCTTGGGCACAGGACCATGTTCCCCAGCACTGCAGCTTCCTCATCTATTCTATGGGATGACACCTGTGCACACAGAGAGGGAGACAAGAGAGGAGCAATAGGTGCCTGTGGATGAGCATTGACCTGAGTATCTCAGAGCCAAAGGGACTTTAGACATCAGCATCAGCAGATCCGCTCCCTTATCTTATAGATGGGGAAATGGAGGGCCAAGAAGAGAAAGGAGTGATCCAAAGTCACACAGGCTGAGACTTCAGAAGTACAGAGAGAGGAGGCAATAGAAGGAAGAAGGCCAGGCATGGTACTTCTGTAATCCCAGTACTTAGGAGGCTAAGACAGGAGGATTGCAGGGTTGAGGTCAGTCTCAGTAACTTAGCGAGGCCCTCAGCAACATACAGAGACCCTGTTTTAAAATAAAATAAAATAAAAAGGGCTGGGGGAGCCGGGCGTGGTGGCGCACGCTTGTAATCCCAGCATTCGGGAGGCTGAGACCGGAGGATCCGGGTTCGCGGCCAGCCTCAGCTACCTAGTGAGGCACTCCGCAACTTAGTGAGACTCGGTTTCAAAATAAAGAATAAAAAAAATAGGGCTGGGGGTATAGCTCGGAGGTAGAATGCCCCTGAGTTCA
>PVLC010003416.1:0-75207 GCA_004027655.1 Graphiurus murinus
TCCTCCAGTCTCAGCCTCCCGAATGCTGGGATTACAAGCGTGCGCCACCACGCCCGGCTTCCTATTTTTTATTCTTTATTTTGAAACCGAGTCCCACTAAGTTGCGGAGGGCCTCACTAGGTAGCTGAGGCTGGCCGCAAACCCGGATCCTCCGGTCTCAGCCTCCCGAATGCTGGGATTACAAGCGTGCGCCACCACGCCCGGCTTCCTATTTTTTATTCTTTATTTTGAAACCGAGTCCCACTAAGTTGCGGAGGGCCTCACTAGGTAGCTGAGGCTGGCCGCAAACCCGGATCCTCCGGTCTCAGCCTCCCGAATGCTGGGATTACAAGCGTGCGCCACCACACCCGGCTCGTCTTGCTTCTTGCAAGTGAACCTCATCCACCCTTCTTCATTGTCATATTCCCAGGCTATCCCCAGCCTGGCTTCTGGCACACAGTTGGACTAAACATATACTTACTAAATGAATATAAACAAATGAGACTAGAATCAAATATACACACACCACCCAATTCTGACACAAACTTCAGCAAAGTTACAAATTCCCAAGGAGCAAGGAGCAGACGCCAGATCTCTGGGAATTTCTTGGGTACTGAAGACACAGCTCCTGATAGCCACGTACTTGCGGCCAGGGCGTCAGTGACTCCACACACCCTCAGCCATTTCCCAGACAGACATAGGTGCCGGGACAGTCCCTTGTTGGAGGTCTAAGCCATCTTGGTGGGCCACGGAAACCTCCCTAATCCACTTAGAAGCTAGAAATGCTCGGTGTGAGAAGAATGATGAACTCTTGCCACTTTCTATTGCATGTACAAACTGCATTTGTTTATTTACTTCTGAGTTGGTTACATAAACTGCTTTTCATTGCTTCGTTGAAGCAGGTCGGTCAGGTATAGGCAAATGCTGGCACACCCAAGAATCACACTAGTAGAAGCATCTTTCAGTATTCTCTGATGAAAGTTAATGTTGGAGAATCACTGTCTAAGGGAATAGCAGGAGGCATCCACTCCAGGTATTCCGTTCTCTGTCACATCCCCTAGTCCTTCTCACTACCAGCGTGTGCACAGGAAAGGCAAATTCATTATTTTCACGAGCATATTACCATGGTGAGGGGAAACCAAGATTTTTTAAAGTCACACAGTCAGATTAAAATGGTTTTTTCCCCTCAATTATCCAGTTGTCTACTCCTTTGCAATTACACAGTTGATTCCAAGTAGACTGCAAGTTGGACAATTTTCAGATATTCAGATTGAAGACATTCATCAGAGGCATTCCTAACTGCTTGTCAAATTTTGGCAAACCTAGATTGGAGAAAGGAGAAAAGGAATGCATAATTCATCCCCATGATCAAGAAATGCAATATCTAATCACTGTGCACTTGCACGCGTGTGCACGCACACAAAACTAGCTTGAATAATCACAGCTTGGGAGAGTGGAACGTCAAATGTACGGTAATGTTCTGTTTCTGTTTTTGTCCCCCAAACTCTCAGTGTTCTCTCTTTCCTCTGAAAGACTCGCAAAGTCTTAACTCCTAAGCCCAGCTTGGTACTTAGTGAGTTACCATTTCATATTGTAATCTCCTCCTACCTGTATTATCACATCCAATACCTATAGGGTAACATTTGGATTTCCCATGTGTGTATGTGTGTGTGTGTGTGTGTGTGTGTGTGTGTGTGTGTGTGTTAGTGGGGGATGGAACCCAGGGGCGTTCTACCTTCAGCCTTTATTTTTTGTTTGTTTGTTTTGAAACAGCTAGGTTGCTGAGAGTCTCACTAAGTTGCTGAGGCTGGCCTCTAACCTGCGATCCTCCTGTCCTTGTTTTACAGGTGTGTGCCACAACTCCCAGCTTCCCTGAGGTTTATTAGTTGTTAATTAATGAGCCGGTTAATCATTATTACTAATTCACTCACCATGTACGTAAACATACTTTCCTCCATCCAAGAGTCTCACCTTACCCATAGTGTTACCAGAAGCTCACAAATGCGCCAAGCGTGCACCCTGCAGCTAACACATCGCTGGCACCATGGAACACCTATGATGACCTTTGAGTGCAGGAGACACCCAGGCGAATGGTGAACAAGATAAACAGCCCCATAACTGCGGACTTTAAGTTGAAGGAGGAAAGTGGTTAAGAGAGAATTGCACTATGGTGTGGAAAAGGATCATGATTGGAGAAGAAAGTCACGCTAAAGAAGAGGCACCGAATCTAATCTAGCCTTGCACAGAGCAGGATGGGCGTGGGAGGGCAGCTCCATTAATGTTTGCTGCAGGGAACTCAGGGCTTGCCCCCCATTTCCTTAGATCCTCATCAGTGATTGCTAGAGGAGACTTCTGAGTCATTCCTGACTCTTGATATTAATAATCGTATTTGGCTTATTAGCTTCTGGGAGTGTTTAAATAAGAGGGAGAGAGATGCGAAACCTTTACATATAGGCACAGAGCTCTTAGCTATAAAGGAACTACTTCAAGAAATGATGCAGCAAATATCTTCTGTTGGATGAATATTTATGGAGTCCCTACTCTTTTCAAGGCCTTGGGGTAGAAACAAAAATGAAGTCAACAGTCCTTGTCCATAAATCTTAAGCGCAAGAGTGTGTGTCTATGAGGCTGGGTAGGCAGGAAACAGGAAAAGATGCGGAGGGAAGAGAGAAGAACAAGTTAAATTATGTACATAAATAATCAAAGAACAAATCTTATTCCATAAGTGAGGCTTTCAATAAGAATGCTTATTTAGGATTGAAAAGTGTTCTTGATATAATTACTTTCAGTAGAGAACAAACAAGAGCTTCAGAGCAGTAGGAGGTGCTGATAAAGCGACTGGTGATAGTAACTGTTAGAGATCAGATGTGGCAACTTCCAGGAAGCCTTCCCTGCCCATCCTCCCCACGCTCCTGGTCTGGAGAAACCCCCATCCTGCTGTACCCTTGACCTGAGTGCCAGTGCTATATTGCATTTACCAAATTCAAATGCAACTTTACCTTGCCCTTTACGTATATGTTACTCTCATTAGACTGAAATCTTGAGACTAGCAACATGCCTTGGTTTTGCAACCATGTGCCTTTGGCAGAAACTTCCTGAGTGTCTGTTGAACGATACTTGGCACCCCAGTCAGAACAGAACATATCACAGTTCTCAATAAAAATGTGGTAGGTTAAGTACTGCCACTTTAGAAATCAAGGGGCAGAGGTTTCAGAAATCATGTTTCCAAGATTCTCATTGTTGATGTACAAAGAATTACTTAGAGAGATGGTTGAAAATGAAAATCCCTCAGAAACGCTGTTTCACTTGTTCTCGAATTGAGATCTAGAAGTCTGTCCTTTACTCAAACCTCTCTACTGATTCTAGAGCAGAACGGCTCCCTGCACATTTTCAGGAACTCTGGTCTCACCTACAGCCGCCCTACAAGATGATAATTTGGTTTTGCCAATTAATTGTGCATAGCCATCTAGAGACCCAGAGATAAGGGATTTATGCAATTCTCACTATCTGACAAATCATAGCAATATTTTCACTTCTGAAAGTTGGGTTTTAAAATAGCTCTTTGGACAATAAACTTTTTCTTTTTCTTTTTTTGGTGTGTGTGTGTGTGTGTGTGTGTGTGTGTGTGTGTGTACTGAGGATTGAATATTGAATAGTGGTGTACTACCTCTGAGATAGACTCCTAGCCTGTTTTATTTTTTATTTTGAAACAGAGTCTCACCAAGTTGCTAAGGGTCTTGCTAAGTTGCTGAGACTAGCCTCGAACCTGTGATCCTCCCGTCTCAGCCTCCTAAGTACTAGGATTATAGGTATGTGCCACTATGTCATACAGTTGGACAACAATCTTTTGACTAGTCATCTCAGGATAGCACCCTTGCAAACTTATAATTAATACCATATAAAGCACATCTATAGCTTCCACATAGATCTAGAAAGAAACCTGTAGCCCAGGGAAGGAAAGTAGGTTTACAAGCGTTTCAAACAAATGTCATTAGATTATATTATAAGGGTTAAAAAAAAAAAAGAACTTGGGGGATAATTCCCAAACTCAATTTCCTAACTATCCGTTTAAAACAAACTTAACTACATCAGTGACTGCTACTGGAAGGTATTGGAAGTGTCATTCAAAGTGTCAAGTAAATCGCTATTGTCTAGAGTTGTATACAAAATAAATCTTCACTCGCCTCCACTGTGATTTCAGAATTAATACTGAGATTTCAGGACTAGGGAAGCAGTATCAAGAGGAAAGGCTGATAAACGAGTATGAATCACAGAACTCCATCCCGGGGCTGGGAGCTGCCTCTAACAATCACAGTGAGGAGAGGAGAGAGGCGATCAGCACAGCCCTTCTGGCAGGGAGATGGCACCGTGTGGACTGTTTGGAATCCTGTGAGCATCTCACCCAGACCCCAGTCACCCTTTGAAATATGCTGAACCACGGCAGCCAGGACACAGGGGATCATTAGGAGATTGAGAGAGGGAAGAACAATCCCAGTTCATGACTCAGATCGTCTTGTGGGCAGTTGGCCAGCCATTTGGGGAACCATAAGAGAAAGGTCTCTTAGGAGGGGGTCTATAAAAGCACTTTTAAAACAATGGAAAAGGCCTCTTCTTTGCATATTATTTCCTACATCCTGCTGCCTTAAAAAAATAATTCTATTTATTTTGGGAGGCAGGATAATACTATTAGGTTAACCGAAAGTATTCTTCAGGATGAACGAACAGGACCTTTCCGGTATGTGGTCATTGCTATTTATTACTCAGTAGAAACTGTTCTCAGATATCAGATTACAGCATCTCTGTTCAGATGATGACAATAGCACAGGCAACACTTACCGGGCATAGGCGGTGGCCTGGAAATAGCTGGTGAAGCCGAGGAACAGTGATATGACTGTATATTGTGCAGAAAAGGTAAAATATTTTAAGTCTTTTTTTAAATGACCAAAATTCAAATGAAATTCAGAAATTGAGCAGCAATTGGGAGTACCATAACTTACAAGCTATAGTTATCATCAGTGTGCATGTGAAGACATTGGCTAATACTCCTCCAATAAGCCACCTGAAACAATAGTGTTGCCTAGAGTTAGCATGTTAATTATGCATTTCCAACATATGCAATGCTCTTTTAGACTTAATACAGACTTATAATTTCAAGAGGTACTATAAAACTACAACAACAAAGATAGTGTGGTATTGGAAAAAGGAAAGACATGTAGATCAGTGAAAGAAAATAGAGAACATTAGAAATAAACATATACGATTATAATGAATTGATTTTTAACAGAGGTGCAAAAGCAATTCAATGGAGAAAGAATAGTCCTTTCAACAAATGATGCTGAAGCTTGGGTATTCCCATCCACATATAGAGCATATCTTTTCTTTTCCTTTTGGTACTGGGGATTGAACCCAGGGGCATTCTACCTCCAGCTACGCCCCCAGCCCTATTTTTTATTTTTTGTCTTGAAACAGGTTCTCACTAAGTTGCAGAGGGCCTCACTAAGTAGCTGAGGCTGGCTTCGAATCTGGATCCTCCGGTCTCAGCCTCCCGAAGTACTGGGATTACAAGCGTGTGTCACCACACTCGGCTTAGAGCATATCTTAAACAAAATTTAGTTTAAACTAGGTCATAGACAAAAACATAAACTATAAAAGTATAAGCATTGAAGAAGAAAACACAAATGAAAAGCTGCATGACCTGCACTTGGCAATAAGATGTCAAATACAACACCAAATGTATAATCTATGAAAGGAAAAAAATTAATTGGAGTTTATGAAAATTAAAACATTTTTCTCTGTGTAAGACACTGGGAAGACAAGGCACAGTCTGGGGAAAAATGACTACAAATCACATATCTGATAAGGGTCTTCCATACAGAATATAATAATAAACACTTAAAACCCAATGGTAAGAAAACAAGTAACTCACTTAAAATGGGTGAAAGATCCGAACAGGCACCCAGACACTTCACCAAAGAAGATACATGCATCTCAAATAAATATACAGAAAGAAAAGCTGTTCCATATTTCCACATCATTTGTCATTAGACTGATGTAATGAGACACCACTACACATCTACTAGAATGGATAAAACAAAAAACACCAGTGCATGGGAGGCTGAGACAGGAGAATCCGGGTTTTTGGACAACCTCAGCTACTTAGTGAGGCCCTCTACAACTTAGTGAGACTGTGTTTCAAAATAAAAAATAGGACTGGGGGTGTATCTCAGAGGTAGAATGCCCCTGGGTTCAATCCCCAGTACCGCAAAAAAAGAAAAAAAAAAGTTAATAATTAATAACAAATGCCAAAGAGGATACAGAGCAACAAGAGTTGTCATTCGCTCCTGATAGAAATGGAAATGATGCAAACACTTTGGAAGATAGTTTGGTACTTTCTTTCAAAACTAAAGATAGACTTAAAATATAACCCAGCAATCACACTCTTTGGTATGTACCAAATGAATTGAAACCTTGTATTTATAAAACAAACAAAAAAACAAAACAAAAACTTGCATGTGATTCTTTGTTGCATGTAGCTTCACTCAAAGTTGTCAAAAGTCTGGAAACAACCTAGATGTTTTTCAATAGGTGAATATATAAAAAAAAGTTGTGGTACATCCATACAGTGGAATGTTAGCAACAAGAAGGAATGGATTGTTAGGATGGCACATTTATTGTTGCTACAGGGTGGTACCCTTTCTTATAAGAAGTATATGTCTTAGAGGAGGTGAGTAGTCTTCTACATTAATCATATGTTAAACAAAATGTTCTTTAAAAGAAAGAAATTCTGGCAAAATAAGGAGTTAGAGGAAAACAGGAGTGGTAGAAAAACCATAACTCCGTATAAAGTAAAATTCAGTATAAAATCTGAAGTTACATTTCTAACACTCTCCTATCCTCTTTCTTTTCCACAATGGTTATTTCCAAATTTTGAAAGCAAAGAATAGAGTTGGAAGACTCAGTCTTCCTAATTTCAGAACTTACTGTACCACACACAAAAGTACTTTATACCCTCTGCAAAAATTGATTCAAAAGGAATAAAAAAAAATCCAGATATAAGAGTTAAAACCATAAAGCACATATAAGAAAAGAGGAAGGAAACTTCATGAGATTGGATTCTGCAATGTTTTGTTGAATTGACACCAAAAGCACACCTAGGCAACAAAAGAAAAAGAGGTAAACTAGACTACATCAAAATTCTAAAATCTGTACACATCAGAGAATACAATCAATACAGTGAAAAGTCAGCCCATGGATAAGGAGAAATGTTTATAAATTAAATAACTGATAAGGGATTAATATAAAGAACTCCTATAACTCAGAACTAAAAAATAAAAATTCTAATTAAAAATGGACAAAAGACTTGGATAGATATATCTGTAAAAAAGATATATAAGCCAGGCATGGTGGCATATGCCTGTAATCTCAGTACTTTGGAGGCTGAGACAGGAGGATTGCAGGTTCTAAGCCAGCCTCAGTAACTTAGCAAGGCTCTCAGCAACTTAGCAAAATCCTGTTCTCAAATAAAATATTGAAAAGGGCTGGGAGTGTAGCTTGGAGGTAGAATGCTCCTGGATTCAATCCTCAGAACCACACATACACACAAAATAAGATATATAAGTGTCCGATTGACTTAGGAAAAGCTGGTCCTTGTCATTAGCCATCAGGGAAATGCAAATCAAAACTACAATGCGTCCTCACATCACACCCACCAGGGTGGCTTTAGTCAAAGACAGACAGTGACAGTTGTTCTCAGGGATGAGCAAAATCGGACTCATCATAAATTACTGGAGGGAATGTAAAATGATGTACTACTTCTGGAAAACACTTCAGAAGTTCCTAAAAATGTTAAACATAGAGTCACCATCTGCCCAGAAATTCTACTCTTAGGTATGTGACCAAGAGAAATGAAAGCACATATTCACACAAAAACTTGGATAGCAACATCTATAGCAGCTTGGTTTATAATAGCCAAAGGGTGGAAATAACCCCAATTTCCATCAACTGATGAATGGATAAATAAAACGCCACATATCAATACAATGAAATATTATTCAATCATAACAAGGAATAAAATAATGATATTTGCTCCAATGTGGATGAACCCTGAAATGTTATGCTTAAGTGATTGGAACCAGGCACAGAAAACACATATTGTACGATTCCATTTATACAAACTGTCAAGAATAGAAAAATCCATGGAAACACAAAGTCGATCAGTGGTTTCCAAGGGTGGGACTGGTGGGAATAGACAATAGCTGCTAACAGGTGCATGATGTCTTTTTTCAGTGATTAAATGGAATTTGATAGTGTTGACCATTGCTCAACTTTTGACCATACTTAAAAAGTGCACTTTTATAAAATAGTAAAAATTTTTAAATGCAATCAATGAAATTCTACACAGGGCATTTATTTCATGGATGCTAAGGTACATGCAAGATAGTGTCCTAAAATGGGTATGGCCAGGTCAAAGGAAAAACGCAATTTTAAGTTTCACAGAAATTGTCAAATGTCTCTATGTAGGGATTTTAGGTATAAATTATTAAAAATTTCATCAGCAACGTGGAAGCATGTCTGCTACCCCACAATCTTGCCAAAAAGAGTGCGTTAGCAAACAATTGGAGTTTTCTAACCTGATGGATGATTCCATCACAGAGTAGATTTTCTTTTTGAAGGAAGAAATAATGACTCTGTGTTTCCATTTTCAAAATGGAAATTATTTGAGATTACCAATAAATACAAAAAAGAAAGGAAAATATCAAAGAAACCACTACCCAGCATCAGTTATGATTAAAATCTGATGAATATCTTTTCAGACACATCTTTTATGCATTTTAGAAACTCTTTCTAAATTGAGTTATAACATATGTACTGTAAAACACATAAAGTATACATATCTTGATTTTGACTTTACTTTTTTACATTAACACTGAAATTGCTACCTAGATCAAGATATATAATATGTTTGCTACCCTATAAAGTCCTTTGCTGTTTCTTCCAGTCTATACCCCAGAAATAACCACTTTTATTTATTTATTTTTTGCGGTACTGGCGATTGAACCCAGGGGCATTATACCTCCGAGCTACACCCCCAGCCCGATTTTTTATTCTTTATTTTGAAACAGGGACTCACTAAGTTACAGAGAGCCTCACTAAGTAACTGAGGCTGGCCACGAACCTGGATCCTCCAGTCGCAGACTCCCATGTACTGGGATTACAAGTGTGTGCCACCATGCCCGGACACTTTTTAAACTATAATAATTTATACATTTTTTCTTTTCTTGAATTTTATATATATGCAACCATATAGACTTTGTGTCTGTTTTCTTTCAATTGCAGATCTTGAGGAAATGTGCATGCTTTTGCTCTTATCAGTAGTTGTTTTGTTAACCAATATTTTAACTTATATAACCATTTCATCTGGTATAATTTTAGATATACAGAGACACTGCAAAATACAGTGCAGAGGGTTCCCATGAGCCTCTCTGCCAGCTTCCTCTATTCCTGGCATCTTCCATTACTCTGGTGCATTTGCCACAACTGAAGGATCAACATTGGTGCGCGACTATTAGCTCCATACTTCACTTGGATTTTCCCATTTTTTCCCCTAATGTCCCTTTTCTGTTCTAGGATCTCATCCAGATTACCCCATTATGTTTGTTTAGTCATCATGTCTCCTTAGGTTCCTCTGGTCTGTGACAGCTTGGTTTTGATGTCCTTGGCAAATCTGAGAACTACTCAGATCACGTGTAGAAGGTCCCTCAATTGGGCTGTGTATTTTTTCTCGTGGTTATACTGGAGGTTGGTGACCGTAGAGGTGAAGTGTGTGCCCGCTGCCTGGTATCTAAGGCACATTCGATCAACACAGCTACTCCTGTCAATGCCTGTTCCCCCTAGGTGGCGCTGGTCAGGACTGGCCACTGTGAAGTTACCTCTCTCCCCTTCTCCTTGCTCTACAAGTTTCTAAACACAGGGGGGGGGGGGTAAGCTCTACCTCTTGAGGGGTAGAGTATCTACATAAATTAACCTAAACGGAACATTTCATTAATAACCTTGTGAATTAAAGGAGAGAGTTCTCTGATCTACTTGGAAGAGTGGGAAATACTAAGTTAATATAACGCTAAACATGTTTTTCTGCACTCCATGATTTCACTGAGCCTTTATTATACTAACTAACATACATTATGATCTTCCAGCTCGGGAGATACAATGCAGAATTTTGCAGATTTATTTTTAGCCGTAGGAACTCCCCCTTTTTGTTCTTTTGGTCCCATTGTGATCTAAAAACGCTTCTCGAGCCTCATAATTAGCTGAGAAACTTGTTTTAAAATACTGCTTCTTACTAGACTGAAATTAGTGTCTCGAGGGATAGGATCTAGGACTCGTAATTTAAAAGCAGCTTTCCCCAAGTGATGTGGAGGTGCTTGACCCTCCCGAGAGGCAGAACTGGAGAGAAGGCAGCATTTGCTGGCCAGAGATCAAGGACTGTGAAGCCCCCAGGACTGTACCATTCCCCTTTGTTTCATTTATTCAACAAATACTGATGAGCCCCGGGCATTGGTACGCAAGTGGAGGGGACACACCCTGTCCCTGCTCTCGGGTAACGCACATTCCTGTAGGGACAGCTAGGTCATCAGTATTTACACATGTGAACATATAATAGGGCAGGTGGTAATAAGGCTCTGAAGTGCAGTAGAGCAAGCTGTGTGTATGACAGAGAGCAAGCACCGTGCTTCTTATCCAGGTTCAGCAAGGAAGACCTCTCTGAGGACATGGCATTTGAACAGATTTCAAAAAGATGTAAGGTCACATGTTATGAGTCTCTCTGGAGAAGACCTGGAGCAGGCAGAGGAAAGAGCAGGTGCAAAGTTCCTGTGGCATGACTGGGCTCAGCATCTAAGGGTCTCGATCACTGCCCTAGATCCTGTATAGAGAAAGACCAGGAAGGCAGGAAAAGGAAATGCAGGACTGAGGCAGAGCAGAAGCGTACCTGTGATCAGGCATGCGCATTAGGTGAGAGGACATCCTCTGAGAGGCTGAGAAGACTTCCCTGAGACAGAAGCTTTATGTATGAAAGTAATGTGAACGTGGTCAGAACCAAGATGAAGTCGCCTGTGTCAAACCTAATGAAAATTAAATGTAGCTGGGCAGTGAGGAAAGAAGGATTCTTGTGCACAATTGCATGACAGTAACTATCCCAAGGACTCTGGGAGAACCACAAGTGTGTGGAGGCGACTGCAACCATATGCAAAAAGGACTTGTGCAAGGACATCTGCTCGGTCGCTTTGTTCAACTTTGCTAATTACAATCACCCTTGGAATTAACCACTTCGGCCAAAGACGATTGTTCCAAAATGCCTGCTGTAATTCTTTCATTTCTGTCTTTAGAAACTTCCCCCTTGCCTCCACGCCTTCTGAACACACCCGTAGTTTACTATGGCACATCTTTTCCCATGGCAATTTACTGCTGGTTTCAATAAGTATTGTTATTCCTTGGAGAATCTTACTGATCATTCTTTTTTATTTTATTTTTGGTGGTACTGGGGATTGAATCTAGGGGTGTTCTATCTTTGAGCTACATTGCCAGCCCTTTTTTATTTATTTATTTTTTAAATTAGGGTCTTGCTAGGTTGCTGAGCGCTTTGCTGTGTTGCTGAGGCAGGCTGAGAACCTGTAATCCTCCTGTCTCAGCCTCCCTAGGATTACAAGCATGGGCCACCATGCCTGGCTTGATTATTGGTTTTTTTAGATTGGTATATCTTGGGATAAAGAATATAACAGAAAGAGCTGAGTCTCGGTGGGTCTCCAAGTTTTGTATTGGGGACTTCAAGTGCTCTGGAATTCCAGGAAGGAACACTTAGATTGTCTACAGTGGAAGTCACTTGGTCTTTAAACAAAAGAAAATACATGGTAAAATCCTACTTTAAACAAGGCACACTGGCTTTTGTGTGTTTTGCTAGAGAATGGGAGAAGAGAGGGGGTGGTAAGAGATAAAAAGACACCATGACAGATAAATGAACAAATATAAGCCACCGAGCTACCTAAAACACTTTGCGTATTATAAGGCAAGGAAATGATCAATCAATTACAGCTTCATTAATTATGAAACACTACTGCATGAAAGTAAAAGCTGTATTACCTTGTGCATGCAGAAATGATTAAGCACAGGGAAAGCAGGATTGTCTGAAAGAAGACCTCTCGAAACAAACTGGTCTCTAATAGGAAGAGCAAAAATAAGTGAATTAGAAATTGTTGCCAATTAAGTCATCTGGAAACAACCAAACAATACTAAAACTTCTACACCCCAAAATATGTTTTCAGATGCATGTCACTTTAGGGAATTTGCCATAAATAATGAGATAAAATCACCTAATGTTGTATAGGGCCATTCATTAGACAACTTCTGGAAGTGATCAGTTTCTTCTATCATGGTAAAATAAAAGGCTTTGCTACTTACACAATTTTGAGTTTGCTTTTTGCTTTAATGTTGGGGAGAACCTTTATAGAGTTTATGCTAATGATGTAACTCTAAGGATAATGCCGCTGATAATGATGATGAGGGTGGTAATACTGATGCCTCAAATTAGTTTGAGTGTCTTATAATTCACAACTAGCTTTCATACATCAGAACATTTAATCATCATGATATCCATGGAAAGTGGGTGCCATTATCTTAGTTCTGTAAAGAAGATGAAGACTGAGAGAATGATGAAATTGCCCAAGGTCACATAGCTATGAGGTGCCAGAGTCAAGATTTACAAAGCACATCTAGACAGAACATAACGTTTTATCCGAAGTGGGGCTGGGAATGACAATTGAAACCTAGTATACTGAGAATCTTTAAAGACCAAAAAAAGGGTACAGATATTATGAAACATTTGTCCTTGCAAAACTCTGCAATCGATGAAATATTTCAGTAGTATTAAACCACAGTAGAAATGACTGAAAATCCTCCAACAGTTATAAACCTGGGAATTAAAGCAATCATGAGCTTGAGTATTGCTCTAATTACCTAAGAGAAATCAGAGATGGCTTGAGGACCACTACATAAAAACATAAAGGAACCCATAAACAGATCTCAACTTAATACGTTTGCCAAATGCTTCAAAAGCTCAGTTTTGCAACAATTTTTGGAAACTTGGAATGACTTTATGAATGTATTTATTTTTGCTATTTATGCTGTGAATGAGGGTTGAATAAGCTACAAACCTGCTTAGCCCAAATGTGGGTGGAATACTGAATATTGGCAATTCAAAATGTAGCAGTAGTAAAGTATGTCACTGCAAATATATGGTATTTCATGTATACTGTGAACTAAGAAAGTTATTGCAGTTTCAATTGAATACCCAACCATCCTTTTAAAGTATGTCTCTATTCTTCACCCTCCTTAATTTAATGTGGAATTTGAAAAACACTTCCTAACAAACAAATCTAGCTTGAAAAAACTGCAAAGATCACCAGGTTTGGATACTGAAGGACAAATGGGTTCAAGTGAGATCCACAAAGTGATGACTGTGTGACTCACTGCTTCTTTCCTTCAGCAGTCATTTACTTAGTGCCTATGTTGGCTTAGTTCAAGTACAACCTCCTCTAGAAGCCTGTCATGATTCCTTCAATTGCCCTCCCTCTCCCATTGGACCTTCTTCATGCATTCATCTCAAATTGAATTAAGATTTCTGTTTTATTTCCCTATATTGTCCCACTAGGCTGCAGGCTGTTGAGTAATAGGCATATATTTCCTGTTTTTGAAGACAGTACCAGTATTTCCCTCTCTTAGTGCACCTTTAGGTGGAACAACTGATTTCTCTGATTTCCGTCCTAGCATTTGGTCTGTCTCAAGCCTTTTTGGAACATGCTCATCAGCAAAGTGATCAATTTTCAATTTTGCCATGTAGATGGAACCCTTCAAACACCAATAAAACTTCTGGGTCTCTTGTCGTAACTCTGGACATAGTCTCTTTCAGCTGGAATGGAAATTGGAAAGGTGTAGGCAAAAAACCACCACACCATGGAAAGATGGTCCCTTAAAGAACAACACTGGCACAAAAAAGAAGAGACAATGAAAAACAGAGACTGACAGATTCGGAGCTCTATGCTTGAAATTTCCATTAACAGAAGCCAATAAATTCCATTATTCATCAATATACTCTACGTTAGTTTCCACCCATTGGATCCTAAAACTCTGACTTACAGAGATGCTCCTGTACATTCCTATGTCCTCAGCACCTGGTACACCACCTGTGACAGAATACATGTTCAAACCTGCATGTGAAAGTCTAAACAACAGAAGGAGACTACGCCTGGAAAGGGAGCTTACAAAAACCTTTAAACACAAATCTAGTAGCTGCACCAGGAACAAGATGTGCAAGGCATATTGGTTTTGTGGAGTGGATAGGATGGTCACTGATTTTGGAAAGGAGGAAATAGTTTTCCATTTATTTTCAAATCTCATGCAATAATAACCTCATGTTCACTGGGTATTCAGTAGGCATGACAGAATGTTAAATGCTTTGCATGAATTAATTTCATCGTTTCAAGGTGGGTACTAGGATTATCTCCATGTACTAATAAAAATGTGAAGTTTTAGAGTTTGGTAAACTGCTTAAAAAGCCTGGTAAATTTTCACCTATGGCTATTCCTAGAGTTATAGCTGACAAGGGGGGAGCTTTGAATCTTGGCCAGCTGATGACAGAGTCAACTCTCTTTACCTTGATGGAATACTGTCTAAACATGATTAAATCTGGTATTAGCCAACCAGAGATTAAGGAACATGCTTGTTGAACTTAATCCATAATTACTCCTAACAGGAAATACCAATACCTTTAGATCTTTTCTTTTTTCTTTTTTTTTTTTTTTTTTGCCTGGAGCATAGAATTAAAGGATGCTATTTTCCTTTTTCTTTCTTTTTCTTCCTTTCTTTCTTCTTCTTTTCTTTCTTCTTCTTATAGTACATGTCAAATACATAGTTAAGTATAAAGAGTAAAATAACACAGACCCGTGTTCCTTCTCCTATGTTGTATTAAAGCCTAACATTTTAGCAATTTTTTTCTAATAAAGCACTGCAGATCCAGTGCTTTCAATGACTTTAAGGTGACACCTAAAACAGTCATCTCTTCCTCAAACACATCACATGGACTCCAGCACAGGCCCAGGCCATTCTCTCCTGGCACAGATGGATGCCCCATCCTAAGAACACATCTGATAACCCTGTACCATCCTCAGGCCCTGAAAGGAAGAATTCTTTGGGTGAGATTTCAAACACTCACTTGAATGATCCACAAAGCTTTCTTGGAAATGTCCAGATGCTTTCAACAGGGACTGAAGAGAGGAGTCCTGGGAGCTTCCTCTGGGAGGCTGGGGTGTCATGTGGCCAGAAGAGGGGGCTTCCATAGACGCTGTTCCTGACTTCTCCAACTCCCAGCCATCAGGCAGAGAAGGGCAGTCAAAATCACCTCCTGAGAAAGAAGAAGGGCTCAGTGTGTGTGTGTGTGTGTGTGTGTGTGTGTGTGTGTGTGTGTGTGTGTGTGTATGTGTGTGTGTGTTGGTTGTACATGCACATGCAGGGCTCAGGGACTGCTCTATGCAGGGTTCCTAATAATCATCACAATAGTAATGCAGAGGCACATTTGGTATCCGAAGACCCATGTAGAGAAGGAGACAGGATATCTCACCCTTAATCTCCAAGTGATGTTGGACATTGAATGGATGTATTTAAAGGATGTATAGTAAATATATTAGCCTCACACTTCATAGCATTTAAGTTCATAGAGGAGATAACTCCTAATTCCTTCATTCACTCACTCATTAGATATTTATTGAATGTTAACATGTGTCAGGAACCATGGGGCTGGGGGTGTAGCTTGGAGGTAGAATGTCCCTGGATTCCATCCCCAGTACCATAAAAAAAGAATATCCTTCCACTCTACAATACATAAAATACCATATAGCAGTTATCCCTTTTAATCATTCAAAGAGGCTATTTCATGTATACATGGTTCTAAGAACATGTTCCTATTCTTTTCTATGATTATCCATACATAAGTATCTTTTACCATCCCTAAAAGTCAGCCTAACACTGCCTCAAAAGTCAAGTTCTTCTTGAAACTATGCAACATGAAGTTTCAAAAATGTAGGTAACTCCTAATGACAAATGATGCCTTCAACATGAGGTCATCAAGAAATAATATTTAATTACTGATTCCTGATTTCAAATTTAAAAGTCCAAAATTCCCCAAGTCAAAACTTCATTGGAAAGAACACGTATGTTAAGAATGTTTTTCAACCACATGGAAAGTTTAGCACTATCCCTTTGACTCACTGGAAGCCTGATTTGGTTCAGCTGGCATAAATATGCATAGGCATTCTCTTGATTCTGCCTTTGGTGGTCTACATGTGAGTTTAATGTTTCTCCTGTGACCTTGGGTAAGAATTTGAGCCAGTGTGAAGGTCATTGACTTGGAGGCAAAGCCACTCATCAGTCTTGCCATGGGGCACAGGTGTTTCCTAGAATGATGTCTAAAAGATGGCACATGTCCAACATTTTTTAAGCTGCATAACTGAGTTCAAAAGAAAGGGACATTCTTAAAGGCCAAGCCAGGGACATTTAGAGCTCTAAACAGAGCTATGTCTGAAGTTTTCCTGAGGAGGACAAAGGGGGATTTACAAGACCTAGCAACCAAATGACACCACGGGAACAAAGAAAAGGCCTCAATGTCAAGAGAGGCAGAAAATTGGGACCGAGTCCTTTTAGGGACTCAAGTCTATTTCCCCCATGAAAGGGCAGACTAAGAAGGAAAAGGTTGATCAGTTCAGGGAGGGGGCGTGAAATCTCATCTCCTTTGTTCAGGCAATGAGTGGGAGGAAGCACTTTCCCCTAAGATTTTATAAGTAAGTGGGTTTCAAATTAAAATTTGTACTAATCTAAGAAGCTAATATTTAAAATCAGTCTCAGGTTGGTACTAGTTCTGTGATAGGTATCAGAAGTCAAAGTAAAAACTCAGTGTAGAACATTCTCAACCCAAGTTATGAAGCTTCCCTCAGAGAAAACCCAAGGGATATGAGCTAATGACCCCAAATTATAAAACACACAAGGGAACAATGTCCCATGGGCAAGGAAGACAAATATGGTGATGAGAAAAGGAAACCCTAGGATGGAAGACAATTGGGTATCCATGGCATGGCTGCCTGGTTTTCAGATTAGAGCAGTGGGTGTGGGGGTTGGGGAAATTGTCCTAATTTATTTTACTCTGGGAGATACTGAAATGGACAAGTAAAAAACAGTATCTACTCATATTATATACTTTTTTGTTTCTTATCTAAATAAGATAATTATTTATATAGTCCATATGAGTCTTGGTTTCATCACAAGGGAAATACTCAAGTAAGCTGGGCAAATATCCAGCAAACCCATATATTATAGGACACTCAGATAGAGGGGAGGGATGTGAGGGTGATGATTCAGAATCTGCCCCAAAGGTGGTAGAAATCCTAGGGCATGTGTCAGTGCATACAAGAGAATTGCTTCAGGGACATAGGGCAGGAAGATGTATTTGTTTATTATTTATTTCACCGAAATAATTGTATATACTGCACTCATTGCCCTGTGCAAGCAGCTGAAGGAACCAAGTCAAAACACCTACTGCTGCACTCTACTTATGGTCTGGAGAAGGAGAGAGAGAGAGAGAGAGAGAGAGAGAGAGAGAGAGAGAGAGAGAGAGACAGAGAGACAGAGAGAGACAGAGAGAGAGAGAGATGAGTGGATAGAGAAAACGTGGAGTCCACGTACAATAGCGAGTCATTCACCTTCAATGAAGAAGTCCACCCTGCCATTTGCAACAACATGAATGGAGCTAGGAGATGGTATGGGAAGTGAAATTAACCAATCACAAAGAGCAAATACTGCCTGAGTCTCCCTCTGTAAGGATCCAAACAGTCATGGAAGCAATAGAGACTCATAGAACTAAAAATAGAAACTCAGCTGGGCATAGTGGCACAAACCTGTAATCCAGTACTTGGGGAGCTAAGACAGGAGGATCACAGGCTTGTGGCCAGCCTCAACTTAGTGAGGCTCTGTTTCAAAATAAAAAGTAAAATAGCCTCAACTTAACGAGACTCTGTTTCAAAATAAAAAGTAAAATAGAGCTGGGGGTATAGGTCATGGGTAGAATGACCCTGGGTTCAATCCTCTGTAGGGTGAGCAAACACACACACTCATAGAACTAAAACCTCATAGAAGTAATAGAAGTGGAGACTACAAAGGTGGTTTTCAGGAACTAGAACAGGGTGAGGCATAGGAAAATGTGGAGTTACTGTTCACTGGGTACACAGTTTCAATTATGTTAAATAGATCAGTTATAAAGATCAGCTGTACAACATAGAGCCCATAGTTAACAAGATGGTATTTGTTAAGAAGATAGACCTCGAGTTCAATGCACTTACACTACACATGCACACACACACACAGACACACACACACACACACACACACACACACACACACCACCTTTGGGAGGTGTTGGATATGTCTATATCCTTGCTTGTGGTGATGGTATCTCCAGTGTGTACATATGTCCAAACTCATCGAAGTGTACACATTAAACATGCACAGTTCTTTGTGTATCAGTTGTACCTCAATAAAGCTGTTATGAAAGAAGAAGGCTGGATGATAGAATTAATGTGGAAATGAGAAAGATTTAGGAACTGAATATGTATTTTCAAGAGGCTCTTAGCTAGGATTTGGGGATCTGTGGGTGAGAATGTAGCAACAGTAAAAATATCCCTACGCTGTGCGTCACATTTATCTGGTTCAGCTTATAGCTTTGCCACAGAGCACTGAATGAAATGAAACATATATCCTACATAAAATATTAGAAATTTTACATAGAGTTTTTAAAAAGAAGAGATGGCATTAAACACACAGAAGCCACAAAAACCTTAATATGCAAAAACGATCAAGGATTTCTTTTTCATCTCTGAAAAGACATGATTTAGCTCTGATTTTCACTTTCCCTGACTGACGTTCAACTTTTCTCTCCAACCTTACTAATAAATGAAAGGATCATAATGCAGAAGATATTCTTTTACACATAGCTTTAGTTATATTATATTTAAAGATAAAAATCCCATGCCGTCTCACCTGATTTCTTTAAATGCAATGCAGTTTTACTCCTATTAAAAAGGGACAACTCTGTAATTTGCAAGCACAGCCTCCATGCCCTGGCATGTAAAATAGGCATTATGGTTTGCTATACAGAGAGAAAAACAAAGCTGCCTGCAGATGTTGCCATTAGAGATATTTATGGGAGGGAGTAGACCTCAGACCTCAAGCTGGGTGACCTGCCTCGAGCCATCCTGTCTCTTCTGGAAAGAGAGCCTGTGGAAGTCCCATTCAGTCCTCCCTGTGTGACTTCTCTATTCTCTTTCAGGATGACTCACACACTCTGGGAACACATCCCAAGTTGCAACAGTGAGGTCTAGGGAGCTGCAGAGAGCGCCACGGCTAAAGGATGAATGGCAGCTAATGAGAAAAGGTGTCTCAACACAGCTGGGGAAGGGGTGAACCGAGGACACCCGAAATAAGCAAAAACATCCTCTCTCGCCTGAAAAACGAAGCAAGAGAAAATCAGGGGAAGCAGTGTTTGATTGCATCCTTTGCACAGAGAGAAAACAGCAAAACAATTTAATTTCAGATTCTTCTGGAGTCTTCTAAACTAGGCTACATTTCCCGAGAAAAATAAATTGCTGATAAAAGTCACGGGGCCTTGGGTAAATCTGGGAAACGAGAAGTCTGGGGAAGGTTTGATTACAGCTGACAGCAGAGATGTGCGATTTCAGAGTCCTGCATATACACCCAGGTTGGCTAATTACTGATTTGGGAGGGGGGTGGCTTGACTTGTTATATTTAGAAGATATTTGGCAATCACGAGAATTTTAATAGGATAACTCCTGCATGTGCAACACGGCTGTGACCCAATTGCCTTAAAATTGTTTGGACATATTTTGAAGAAGCAACTATGGGAAAGCTAGATGTTAATTTCCAAATAAGTGAAACACTGCCTTTGGGACAGTGATTCACAAACTTTAGTCATGCTTCTCCCCAGTGGATTATAGAGCTTGGTGATCCAGCAGGTTCTAAGGGTAGAGTCCTGGCCATGCTAGCTCCTAGCTATACAGCCTCTTGAGAAGCATTAATCTGCCTTAGCTTCCCTCTCTAGAAAATGGGGATAAGGATAATAAGTCTCTCTTAGGCTTATGATAATGTAACAGAGGTGGGTTTGTTGGAATTGTGCTGGCCTATAGCACTCATTACTATTAGGATCATTAGTTTTAGGGCTTCTGTTCAGCCTCCTGAATTTTTTTCTGAGCTTTCCTTTCTGCTCATTCCTTGGTTTCCATAGGTAAATTCCTTTATTCTGGAGAGCTCTAATGCTTCTCAGATTGACTTCTGAATCAGTATTTTTAGATCCTTTCTTACTCCTGAACTTCTACCATCGCATTTCCAAATGGGATTGCTTATCTTTCTATGCCCCATAAGTATGTCCCATTCAACTCATATGAAATAGAATTCATTGTTTCTTTTCTGAGCTCAATCTGTATTTCTCTCTCGCTCTCGCTCTTGCTCTTGCTCTTTCTCTTATATAGATTGAGAAGAAATACTAGCTCCTGCACTGATATGTTTCTATGAGTCACTACATTCCATCCTCACAGAAACTCTATACACTATATTTCCCTTTCTTTCTATATGAAGAAATGGAGGATAAGAAAGGTTGATTCACTTGTCCATAAGCACTCAAGTAGGAAAAGGTGATCCCAGGACTTGAGTCCAGGTCCATTCACCCCCCAAAACCACCCCCATCATTGCTCTGCCTACTCTTCTCCAGCTCTTGGGGTCTAGAAGAACTCTTCATGCAGTCCTCCAAATTAAACACATCCATTTCCTTTGATTTCTCCTGTTTCTCACCGCTATATCCAATCTGCCACCAACCTTCCAATTCTACTTTGAAAAATAGTCTCGAAATCTTGGCCCCTTCCCTAGTGTGCTCCTGAGTTTCAATTGCCTCTGAGCTCCCACTGGTTACTCCCCAGCTTCTCTTCACTGCAGGTTACTTCAAAGGTAACTGAAAATCCAAGTCTGATGTGACATTGCCCCACGGAAGCGCCTTCGAGGATGTCCTTGGTGGATTAGCTAAAATCTAAACTCCTCGACATTGCACAGAGGTTCTCCGCCCATCTACAGGCTGTCTTGCTGTGTTCATTCCCTACACCCTGACCTTGCTCTTCTCTCCTTGTCCTACTTATACTTATTTTTTTATTGTGGGTGACTAGAATGCATTTGATTCAATTCATCTTTTTTTAAGGATTTTATTAGTGCAATATAATTATAAATTGTAATGAGATTCAAAATGATACATTCATAAATGCATACATCTCTTGAGTCTTTCCCTCTGTACTCTGCTGTTCCCCCCTCCTCTCCCCCTCTCTCCTTCCTTCCTTCCTTCCTTCCTTCCTTCCTCCCTCCCTCCCTCCCTTCTTTCCTTCCTCCCTCCCTCCCTGTACATGCTACTGAGATTGGTAGTGATATCTTCATATATGAACATAACATAATTTGGTCTGTTTCCTTCCTCAAGTCTCTGTTTGTTCCTACTAAGGAATTGTGTATTCATTTAATAAGTACTTGTTTTATTGTGTAAGTGATTCAGTTATTACACACCCACACCCACAAGGGCATGCAGAACCTGGTGGAATCTTCATGGAATTGTCTCAGTGTCTATTTCCTGGTTTTGATTATGTTCTGTAGTTGTATAAATTGTCACCCATGGATGAAACTTGATGAATGGTACATAGCCCCTCTCTGTTCTATTTTTTTTTTTTTGTATGTGAAGTTTTGCAACTTCATATGAATTTATAATTACTGCAACTTAAAAATTTTTTAAAGATAATGCAGTATTTGAGTTTTATGTCCAGGAACCAGGTTGAGAAAAATAATAGATGTATAAGAACTTTACACTAAATTATTATATGATCATATTACATGACTAGATTTGCTTGCTCTTTGGGCCTGGGATATGGGATACATGCTGGATCTGACCTTGGAAAGGAGAGCAAAATTCTTTCTTGTAAAGAGTAAAATCTGGGTTTTCAAATAGACAGACCTGGGTTGAATTCCAGCTCTGCTATTTATAAACTAAACGAACTTGGACAGGTCACTTAACTCTGAACCTCAGTTTCATCACAATTACAATAAATATGATAAAATGGCTTAATTTATAGAAGTTGGGGATAAACAGGGTGATGTATGCAAGCAAGGTAATACATTTAAACAGGGCAGACTCTAAAGTGCTCAGCATGTAATACACCCATTGACTTTTCTCATTCTGGCAAAGCCCACATTGGCAAATCCTATTTACTCTGCCTTTGGAGTGAGTCCAGAATCCTACTACTTCTCCCCACCGCCCTTCTGAGTTCCAGCCACCATTAATTTCCACCTGAACCACTCCAGCAGCCTCTTAACCATTCCCTTACCCTGTCTCTCATACTTGACATCTAATCTGAACGCAGCAGCTAGTTAGCTTGTCACAATGTAAACAGAGTCACATCATTTCTCTAATCAGAATCTCCCAATGGTTTCTCCTCCTACACAGAGCAGAGGCAGAGCCTGTGAGACTCTACCCTGCTCTTGTCCTTCCCCATGCGCACTCTTGGCAGGAACGCCTGCAGGCCTCACGCCTCTGGGCTCCTCCCCTCTTCCCTCCGCTCATTGGCTCACCCGCCTCACGCCTCTGGGCTCCTCCCCTCTTCCCTTGGCTGATTCGCTCACCCGCCTCACGCCTCTGGGCTCCTCCCCTCTTCCCTCGGCTCATTGGCTCACCCGCCTCACGCCTCTGGGCTCCTCCCCTCTTCCCTCGGCTGATTCGCTCACCTGCCTCACGCCTCTGAGCTCCTCCCCTCTTCCCTCGGCTCATTGGCTCACCCCCGGCAGCCTCCTGGCCCAGGGCCTTTACATTCATACATCTCTACCTGAATTCTCCCTCCCCAGGTACTGCTCGGTTGTTTTGCTTCTGCTTTCGAAACAGCGCTCAAAGTCCCGCTCAAGGAAGCCTTCTTGGACCACCTTCTTTCAACTGGCAAGTCCCTTCTTGGTTATTCTCCATACCACTCACACTTTTTTTTTAAACACGTGATATAATTTATTGTTCATTTCCACTACCACCCACCTGCAAAGTTCATAAGAACGAGTAATTTTGTCTGTTTTAGTCACCACTCTACCTACTGTGCAGACAGTGCCTGGCACTCGGTTGGCCCTCAATAAAATCTTCCAAATGAGTGAAGGAAGGGGGGGGTCCAGTAGAATGAACAGTGTGAGCAATGACCCGGGTCTGTGGAAGAGCACGGTCCGCTCAGGAGACACGGGGCAGGTCGGGGTGACCAGAGTAGAATGCGTGTCAGTGAAAGGAGGAAGATGAGGTTGCAGATGGGCTCAGAGCCATGGGCCTGGGACAGTGCAATGGCCAAGGGCCCCATCCGCCGAAGGGCCTCACCCTTGACCCAACACTCTGCTGGCAACAGAGACGTTGAAATTCTTAAACATTTTTTAAATAAGGGGGCCTGAATCTTATTTTTCGCTGGGCCCTGCAGATTCAGCCAGTTCTTGTTGAGAGGTAGGAGATGGTCAAAGGAACTTGAATGTTATGTTAGGAAGGAATAACAAGGCCAAATATATGTTTTGGCAGGCCCATCCTTCCAGGGGTTTGGAAGATGGACTGGGGAAGCTGGGAATGTCATTCCAGATCATCCCTGCCGAGCAGCCTACTCATTCTCTAGCACCAACTGAGGTGGTACTTGCCCCTGAGACCCTCCCAGCTTCCCGCAGGCTGAGCTAATCTGCCTCCCCTGGATTACCTTTGGACACTGTCTCTACATAGTCCTTATAAATCTGCTACAGTGCTTAAGGCATTGTCCTACAATTATTTACAAACATATTTATCTTCCTTTCTTAAACCAGGAGTTTCTCAAGGTTAGAATCATGACTATTCAGCTTTCAAATGTGTGCTTAATATTGTGACTGCCACATATTAGGTAATTAGGGAATTTGATAAGTGAATGAATAAAGAGAATATGCTTTGAGTTTACATCCTTGTGTTTATGTACATATGTTTGTATATATGCATGCAACATATTATATAATATATATGATTTATCAAATATATCCATATGTTATATATTTCCACAGAAAATATATATATTTATGCATATTGTTTTTAAAATAAAGAAATTGAGACTTAGCAATATAACTATCCCAATGTGTCCATACTGGGATTTGAACTCTAAATCCAGTCCACTTTCCCCAGTACAGGTTTTCTAAATCTGACTCCAATATCATTTCTCCTCCTATATCCCATACAGAAAAAGATACACTGGAAATGTGCCAATGTTTTCTGAGTGTTACCAACCTACTATTTAACCCATTTACATTGGACTATTTTGCATGATATTAGGCTATTTTGCATGACACCTATGTGTTTCAATGAAACAAATGCTATAGAAAGAGCTTCAGTGAATTTTTAAAAGTGGTCCATCCTCACTACAGAAACAACATTGGTCCGGGACCAGATGGCCTGCAGCATCTAGCAGGTGAAATGACGTCTCACTGTGGAAGGTGAGATTCAGACTCACCACTCTTGTTGCAGTGGCACGTGTCCAGCCTCCTGAAGTCCTCTAGCCAGGCATCCTCACTTGGGGCAGAGTCAGGATCACTAAAGACACTTGGATGTAGCCAGGATTTGGAGGAGCGGAGGTCAAGGAGAGACGAAAGAGAACGACGGATTCTCTTTTTCTTTCTAAATATTCTGGGAAGAAATGAAAGTGGTCTGGTGAACACTGAGTAGCAGTCGCCTCTGGTTTGAAACAGCACCTAGGGAGGGCGATTGGTGCAGAGCCTATCTCTACAACCCCATTAATCCCACAGAAGCTTCCGGAACTTCTGTGGGCCAGGCCCTTGGATCAATGTCAAGGATACTGAGATTAAGACAAAATCATGTGTATGCAATGGTCACATTCTACCAAGGGAGAAAGACAAGAATACTGCAGGTACAGCTAACGCTTTCTTGGGGCTTGTTCTGTTCCAGGTAGATTTGTTAGTAATTTACATGATAAACTACAAATATTATCCCATTTTTGAGATCAGGAAACTGAGGCCCAGTGGGGTTAAGTTCCTTGGCTGAGGTAATCCAGCTAGTAATTGACAAAACTGGGGTACAAACCCAGATTGTCTGGCTCCACAGTCTCTGGTCTTGATCTCTATGTTATGTAGGAGTCTGTGCTCTGCAAGAATTGCCCAGGGGGTTCCCTGAGAACACTGGGAGAGCATCACTCATGGAAGCAAAGGCAGCTTTCTGGGATAAGTGAGTTCTAAGCTGCCTGAGATGACCTGCCCTGTGCATTGAAGGGCAAGCAGCTCTCCTATGGACCATGCTAGGAAGGGAAAGTGGAAAGGTAAAAGAGGGAAGGAAATGCACCTTGTGAGATTTAATGTTAAGTCAAAGGAAGACCACTTGAGAAGCCTGTCAAGGGGGAGGGAGTGATAGTGACCTGTTTTAGTTCTCATTTCCAAAGGATCCTTGGCTACAGAGGATGCTTGCAGGGGGAGGATCTGGAGGCAGTAACTTCCGTGCCTGCCGGGGATGTGCCAAACCCTGTGCTAAACACCTTATACTGATGAGCAATGCTGAGGGCCTGACTCAAAGCAGAGTAGTGCAAAGAGGAGTTGGGATACTTTTCCCATTGTAATATTTTGCCCTTGGTGGGGAGATGGTGGGGATGTCTACAGTTGCTATGAGAAGATGCATTTTGAATTGTATTTTCCCTTAGTGTTTAGATGGATTATAGCAAGCCTTGTGTATATATTCTTCCATCATCCTGATGATTTTGGCCTTAGGGAATATTTGGCAGTTTCTGGAGTCATTTTTTTTTAATGTCAGGTCATGGGAGGGGTGCTTCTGATGGGTAGAAACCAGAGATACAAGTAAGCATTCTATAATGTACAGGACGATTACCCACTACAAAGATTCTTCTGGTACAAAATGTGAATGAGGCTGTGGTTTAGAAACCCTGATATTTTAACTTCCTCTGTTATCAATTTCAGGTCATAGCAAGTTAGAAAAATGATAAGAGTTCATGACAATGGAGCACTTTCTTTTGAAAACTAATCAAATGTTAAAGATTCTTGTAAGTTTGAAGATGAGATAATCTTAAATAAGCAATAATTATAACATTTCTATTTATATAGGATGGGTACTGATCAAATTTGAGAACAAAATGTATGAATAAGATATTTCTAAACATCAAGAATATCTTTACAAGGTGGGATAGAGATAAATGTGGTAGTTAGAAGCTAGTTTTTCTAAGATCAAAAAACTTAGGTTGGAATCCTGGTTCTACTTAGTAGCTCCATGGGGTTGAGTAAGCTATTTAATCTCTCTGAACTTATGTATCCCCTGTGTTAAATGGAAATGGTGACAATAGAATCTAGGTCATAAGGTCCCAGAGCAGGAGTTGGGAATCAAATGAGAGTGTATGCATAAAACAGTTGGGACAGTATGTAACATATAGCAAAAAATCAATAAATGATATTTATTTTATTTATTTATTCAACAAACATTGGTAGTTATGATTAAGGTGAATGGGAGAAAAGAAAATGAACTAAAACTCTCCCTAAGGGAGATGCCTAGGTGTATTACCACTGCCTGGAGAATATACTGGAAGGCAGGCAATCCCAGAGGTGTTCAGAACACTAAAGCAACCATTGCAGAAATCTAAATAGTCAGTGATGGCAGTCTACATGAAGACAGTAGCCATGAGGATGAGGAGAAGGAGGACAACTCAACATAATTCTCGACAGTAGACTCATCCAGGGCTAGTGGTTGTGACAGAGGCAATCTGCTTACCGAACCAAGTTCTCCTTGTACATAACACTGGTCTGGGAGGGGTTCAGAGTTATGTTGCCCTCTTTGTCGCAGAGGAAGCTGTCCTCGGTCCAAATGTAGTAGCCATTGGTGAGGAGCCTGGGACTTCGGCGACAGGTATAGTGGGAGCCCGTCAAGGGATCTGTGCAGCAGCACTCAAAGGAATTCTCACCACCCAGGAGGTCACAGGTGAAGCTGGAGAGGGAAAGCAGAAAGCCCTTGAGGTGTCTGTCCAGTGCCGGCAGTCACCCAGCAGCAACATGCCTAGTCACTGTGGAGCCTTCATGTCCATCAATAACCCCTCCAACCCTCAAGAATGTTACTCTGACCTGGGCTTCCACAATGAACCATGGCATTCAGCGCCTTGTTCTGTTTTAACCTTTGGTGAAAACACTTTGGCTAATTAGTATCTTCACCATATGATGAACCTTTGCTCTTAACATTCATCCATATTCTTGGATGGAAATATTGCAAAATAGCTTTTCTGGGATGTTGGAAGCTCGAAGTTCCCTTCACCCCCGTAGTCTGAACGCCATATGCCACATCCTCACTCTTGTCACTAGAAGAGAGAAATTATAACTTTCCTCTTCTTTCTGTCTTCCGTTGAAGAGCCTTGGAGCTACTTAAAGAGAATTCCCATGTCCTGTATGGTTTGTTTTGTTTTGTTTTGTTTTTCCATGCTAAAAGTCTTCCAGGTCATATAACTCAATTTAAAGCACAAAATGTGATTTTGATCTCTTCACTATTATATAGTGAATGCCATTCTCTGTGTATTTCTCAGATTTTAAAATATCCTTTAATGTATCGCTCCAAGCATGTCACCTTTCTCATTATAGAATCACATCCTTAATGATGAAGCTCAAGTCATATATATAGCCTGACTCTTTTCTTTTTTTTTCCCAGTCACCAATACATTATCATATTCTTGAATTGATTGTCAATTTCTAGTCTTTCTCCCATATACTTTTTTTTTTTTTGGTACTTGGGATTGAACCCAGGGGCGTTCTACCTCTGAGCTATACCCCAGCCTTATTTTATTTTTTGTTTTGAAATAGAGTCTCCATAGGTTGCTGAAGGCCTCACTAAATTGTGGAGGATGCCCTGCGATGGTCTGAGCTTCTCAAGAACTGGGATTATAGTACTGATGGTGTGTGCCAACAGCCCATCTTCCCCCGTATACCTAACTATACAGCCCCCTCCTAGGCTTTTGGGCCAATTGTATCTTAGAAAGTTGGTATCTAGATTGAGCTGGGTTTGCACCTCAGGTTTAAATCCTGATTCTGCTACTTGCTAATTATTTATCCTCCTTAAGACTTGGCTTTTCTGTAGATGAGCATGTGTACAAAAAGGGTTATCTAAAACCAACCTGAGAGAATTGCTGTAAGGATAAAATGGCATCATTTCACAGAAGACTGTTAACACCTATCTCTTCCTGAGTCTAAGTGCTCTAGACTAAGCATGTTGCCAACTATTTGAATAAGCTTACAGTCTGAGCTTGCTGGGAGGGATTCTGATTCCACCATACAATACTTTTACATGACATCACTAAAAATTTTTATCACTGGTGTGTTGATATGCCCTTAATTTGAATCATTGATGAAATATGAAATTCATCAATGAATTCAAATTATCCATGAATACATTTAGAGACCATAGATACAGAAAACCCCAGGCAACTTTCCTAGATATGCACTGACCCATGTCACCAGCACATTTTGGTTAATATTTCCCCTATTAATAGGTAAAAAAAATGAAACCTCTAGTAGAATAAGTTAATTGTTAAAGATCTCAAGGCAAAGTAGGTAAAAAGAAATTGACATCTTTTGTCTTCTACCCTCTTCTTTTTCCTCTACACCATCCATTCTGCCTCCTTAGGAATTAGCAGGGCATGCCTGTAATCCCAGCTACTCAGGAAGCAGAGGCAGAAGAATCCCAGATTCAAAGTCAGCCTGGGCAACATAGCAAGATTCTGTTTCAAAATAAAATTTAAAAAAGAGTGGGGATGTTGCTCGGTGTTTAAGCACTTGCCTAGCATGCATGAGCTTCTTGGTTCAATTGCAAACAAAATACACAAACACATACCTGTGCAAGTACACCACACACACACACACACACACACACACACACACACACACACACACACACATACACACAGAGAGAATGAGGTTACTCTAATGCACTGGAGTCCTGGACCTATATTTCTATTTGCCTTCTCGTCTGAGGTTTCAACTCATTTATCAACTATGGTCTCCTCAACTCCTGAACATCATTTGATTTTAAAGCCCTGGACTTTGCTTCTCTTCTCTTGATTATAAACAAAATGGGGATGACTTCAAAACATACACATTACAGTAAAAAAGACATTCTTCTTCAATAATACCAAACACTCTGAGTGGATAAAAATATTATCTCTATATCTTGCCTCTCACTTTGATTCTTCTGTAATAGTTTTAGCAGCTGATTCATTTTTTTGTAATTTTATTTATTTATTATTATTATTTTTTTGTGGTACTGGGGATTGAACTCAGGGGCATTCTACCTCTGAGCTACACCCCCAGCCCTATTTTTTATTCTTTTTTATTTTGAAACAGGGTCTCACTAAGTTGCAGAGTGCCTCACTAAGCAGCTGAGGCTGACCGCGAACCCGGATCCTACTGTCTCAGCCTCCCAAATGCTGGGATTACAAGCGTGCACCACGACCCCCGGCTAGCAGCTGATTATTTTTAACCAGTCCTTTCCAATTGGTTTCAGAACTCTAACCTCCCATAGAGTCCAGCAGTGTGTGGAACTCCCCAAAGAGCAAGTCCTTTCTTGTCTAGAAATGTGACCAACCAGGTCTTGGAAGAGTCTAGGGCTCACGCTTCCTAGGGGAGCACAAAGACTAGTTGGCATTGGTGACGAGACAAATACCACCAGAGACTTTGAAAAATTTATATAATTATTCATGCATCAATGGATTATAAAATGCCTTGTTTTTCCATATAGCTCTCTGATGCTCTACTGAATTTCTACTTTTCTTTTTTTTTTTCAATTAAAAGCCTGTGCACAACCAGGCATGGTAGTGCACACCTATAATCCCAGTACTTGGGAAGCTGAGATAGGAGGATTGCAGGTTTGAGGACAGCCTCAGAAATGCAGCAAGACTCTCAGCAATCTAGCAAGACCCTGTTTCAAAATTTAAAAAAAAATCAAAAAGGGTTGGGGGTTTAGCTTAGAGGTAGAAGGCCTCTGAGTTCAATCTCCAGTACCACAGAAAAATGAGCCTATGCACTATTAAAATATGTACTCAAGTTATTAATGAAGTGCTATTTTAATAGATGTTAGTTATTGAACACTTACCACAGGTTTGGCCCCCTAGTCTGTGATTTATCTACTCTTCGTGAACCTCTCTAAAAGCTTAACATCATTGTTATTCTCCTTGTTCCAAAGAAAAAAAAATATGAGATGCAGAAGGGAGTATTACTTGGATATTTTACATAGCTTCTATGTGGCAGAGCAAGAATGCAAAACCTAGTTGATTTGTCTTTAAAACCCCTGGGTTCTTTCTACCTATTCTGCTTATCCATCCATCCTTAGATGATTCATTTGGTAGTATGCTAGAATTTACAGGAAAGGGGCAGGAGGTAATATCAACACTTCATCTCTTTATGCCATAGGCACATTTCACAAAATGCAGGGGGAGCGGGGTGGGGGAGTGTGACTGAAGCTTGCATAAGGAATGAGAGAGACAGACAGTGGGTCAGAAAAAAATACAGGTAGTAAAAGAAAAGAGACTCCACTGCAGTAATTGAACAAAATGGCAGAATTTACTTGTATGAGTGGAGTGTAAGATTTGGACAGTATGTGCCTTGATGTGAAGTAATATGGCTCAGTTGGGTATAGTGGCACATACTTGTAATCCCAGTACTTGGGAGGCTGAGACAGGAGAATCACAGGTTGGAGGATAGTCTCACCAACTTAGCAAGGCCCTCAGCAATTTAGTGAGACCATGTTTGAAAATAAAATATAAAAATGTCTGGGGGCGTAGGTTGGGGGTAGAATGCCCCTGGGCTGAAATCCCAGCACTACTACTACTACTACTACTACTAATAATAATAATAATAGTAATACAATAATAATAATACTGTGGCTTTTGCAAAATGAGGTAGAAATGAATATTTAAGACACCAATTGATTTGAGAAAAAGTAACCATCCATCAGTACTCAATATAGTTTTTCCACTCAACAAAGAAAAAATTTATCCCTTCCTACACAACTCACACTAAAAAACAAACAAACAAAAACCTGTCCTTAGATTAGTCAAGTCTTTATTTTGCTTGTGCATGAGACTGAAAATATATAACCATATCAAAACTGGATGATAGCTCAAATGATACTTTTAAATCAAGACAAAATAAGACATGCAGGAAGGGATTTGATGACTTGATTTGATTAAGAAAAGTTCCATGACATACCTTGGGAACATGTGTGTGGGAGACAGCTCTCCTGCATAATCTCTGTCCCAACTAGAGGAACCTGCACAGGCAAATGAGAGAGAAATGTGTCAGGCCTCACCAACACACGTGACATCATCCGCAGTGGCATGAAGAAGGTATGAAGAGCTAGTGTCCCGCCTCATCAGATTCCAACCACCCAGCATATCAGCCCTGCACAACTTGTCACCACATCTCAATGGGAAGCAAGAAATAATCCAGGCGCTTCCAACTTCTGTCCCCTCTTATTCAGGACAGTCCTTAAATAGGTCCTTCGTGCAAGGTGAGGCCATCGTAACTCAATAGCATCAAACTGAGTTTCTGAAAGGAAGATCATGGCTTCCTTGTGTGAAACTGGAGGACGCCAAAGTCAATTGCCCGGTGTAACCAGTGTTAGTTAGTGCAGTTTGCTCAGTGACCTGAGGAATGCAATCATTGGCCCAGACACCTCCCCCCACACCACCATTAGTGTATTTTAAGATGCTTCTCCTGTAAAGTAGTGAGCAAAAGACATTGGCGGGGAGAGAATAAAGGCATGGCCACATCACTGGGGGAGAACTTCAGCTCATTAGTATTCTAAACTCTAAAGCAGACTCATGATGTGCAGAGATAGTGTCAATACTTGTAATAGGCACTCCACAAGACTGGATTCTATGACTGGCAATCACTACCCAAGACAAAGAAAGAAATTTAGACTTTCAGATTGGGCTGGTTGATTTGTAAGGAAAAAATTGTGGGTGTGTGAGGGAGGGTTAGAAGTGAGGTTTGAGGAGAAAATAACAAGAGGAAGGAAGAAACTTGAAACCACTACCGTTTTAACAACGCCCTTATTTTTCTGCAAGTAGCTATCAAAATCATTCAGCAGCTTTTATAGACAGTTTTGCATCTTAATAGTAGCTGATAAACAATCTCCTTTCATATTTATGCACAGGCATCTAAAAAAAATGGTGACTTTTTTTTTTCTACTAAAAGAGAAAAAAAAAATACCACATTTCTCTCAAGGAAAGAAATGAAGTCAAAATCATCGCCCAGGCACACACTGGCATTTAAGAAGCACAAGCTACTGACAGATGGTTAATGGTCTGAGTATCAGCAAAATCAAAGCAAGGAAATTGCTAAAAGGCATCTAATCGTTCAAAAGATAATTGCGTATAGCAGTTCTCCTACATTTACTTGCTACTGGTGTTGACATCAGTTGAGATATTCCGTACATCTTGGGAAGGCCGCTTGTTCAAACTTCACAGATTTTCTGCAAAAGATGTTAAAAAAAAAGAGAGATGGACTATATATCAAAAATAGAAAAATGATGCCAAAACAGATGGCATCTACTAATTGCACTAGTCAGATTTGTTTACCGAAATAGTACAGAGACATAGGATTGAAGACAGGAGACCAGATTGTAGGGTTTCAGTAAGGTTGTGTCTGCCTCAATGATTTTAGATTCTATTTCGCATTGTCTCAGTGCATTGGAACAATCTTCTTCTGTAAATAAGCACAGCATTTTATTTTGGAAGGCTAGACTTACAAAGGATGGTTTGTCATCCAAATACAATAATGAAAGTGAGTTATTTAATTGAGAAATCTGAAAAATGATGGGTCCCAAGTCCCCCAAACAAACTGATTTGTATTTAAATCATCCAATGCAAATCAACCTCATTATCAAGTTTCCCACAGTGCCTAGTGCCTGGGGACTGGTGTCTGTCTTCTTTCAACAACTAGAACAATTGACAGGTAGTCACAGAGAGGTTTTGTGTATTTTTTTTTTTTTTTTTTTAGTTGTTATCAGCTGGGACATTCCTAAACAGTATAAGCAGCTTTGAACTAAAAATAGTATAAGGCTGGACAGATTTCAAAACTCAGTTCCCATGAACATATAATTTACTTTCTCAATTACAAATTAAGTTCATATCAAAGTGTGTAAATTATGTAAACCTTGATCACTTTCCTCTCATCAAATAGATAAACATTTTGTTAACTACTGAAATTTGTATATGTCATCAGCCTTATAGTTGTGTAAGGTAGGACTACCTTTCTCACTCACTACCTCTATTTAATTAAGAAAAAAAAAACATGATAACTAATAAAGGATTATTTTGTAGCTATCATATAATAACTCACTCAGGCTGATCCTCAAGCTCCAAATTAATTATTTAAATGAATTATATACAAACCTTGTTAGGAAATATAGAACCCAGCCTCTGGAACCCTTTAAAGAGGTCAGGAGAACGTTCTGGCATTCCTTGGAAGATCTCTAAATCAAAGCGCACATTTATAAATTTCATTTGTTAACACTATACAATAATATTGCTTGCAATTTACTATATTAGTATGTCATTTTTCATTTTCAATTTTGATCAATAGAAGTTAAATATGCCCAGCCCCAAATTATCCTGTTAGTATTTCTCAAGTATTAAGCTTATGTTGAAGTCAGTAAATCCTGCCCTAGGAAGCAAGGTCATATTATTATATCTTACAAGTATCTGTAGCCATCTACAGGCATTATACTAACAGTTAACTGAGAATTAGTAACAGTGAAAACAACATCAGATATAGCTCTAGAACTTCTTAAGAAACAGATCTTCTACTACTTCTATCAAAGCAATGCATCTGTTTTGAAAAACAATTTGCCCATACACGTTCCTTCCAGAGGGAGTTCCCAGCCTCTTCTTCCGATTCACAAATGACAAAATAATTACTGAAGCCCGAATCCTCTGGTTGTGGATAGAAGAGAACTCCACAACTGACTGAGGAATTCCTCAGCTGAAAGTAACCTCAGAATGTCAACAGGTACAGAAGTCTCTCGATAGGGGAGTTTCCATCTCCAGTCTTCTAATAGCCCCTGCGTGCATTCCTGCCATGTGCAGGCCTTTACAGAGAAGTTGGCGTTCAGTGGCCGCTTGTACTTTGGGTTGTTTCCTAGAATAGAAAAGTGTGTGGTTCTCGGGAAAGTCAGCCTTACAACTCTTCTTGTTTTCTTTCAAAATCAGCCTGCGTAACCAGAGGCGGCGGCGGCAGCAGCAGCGTGAGGTCACATTTCCTGCCAGGCTTCCCTCAGTGGTATTCACACTGAGGAACAGGGCGAAGGCTTCAGAGAGTCTTCTGGTCCTGCAGCAGGGGACCCACAGCTCACAAGAGAGGCCAGCTGGATTCAGCGTGGCCACTGAAGGCATGCTTTGCTGCTCTTAACCTTCTCCCTTAGCTGCAAGATCATGAGAAAACCTATCAGCAAAGCAACACTTCTTGTTCATCACCTTCTGGTCAAATATAGATATGAGTAGTGTATGACCATGCCCTTTACCCGGATCACTTAAACTGACAATGCACTGATGCTATTAAGTTCAGAATACTATTACATAATGGGGAATATGATTTTCTGAAACTTGCAATAGTGGTAATGTGTAGGTCCAACAAAGGAGAGATTTAAAAGAAAAAACTCTATGGTAGCATTTTATGCTTTATACTTGTATTTGAGCAGAATCAAGCACTTGATGCTCTTTGTGGGTTCCTACACCTCTGTGCTATTTAAGTGATAAAAAGAACGTGCATGCCAGGAGCACTGAGCATGGAGCTGGCCTTGGGGAGTGGGAAGCATGCGGTCTTTGGCATCACACACAGTGAGACTGAAATCGTCTCCACCCTGGCTGAGCGGTGTCGGATTGGTGACTTAAACTCCTGGAGCTGCAATGTGCTCAGCTGCAAATGAAATCATATGTCCTGCACAGGGTGGCTTGGAGAATTGAGCGACAGCTGAGAGGAAACGAGGAAGAGTTGAGTCCTCCGCATAAACAGGTAGTATGTCTTCTTCTTCCCCTGTTTTCTGTAAGCTGACTTCTCTTTCGAGGCTGACAGAAAAACTGATCTCATGCATAGGTTCCTGGGGTTTCCTTTACCCTTGAGGTTATGCTACCTGGCAGGGTCTTCTGCAGAATGTGACCCGGGCAGCAGACGCTACCAGGAGGATTCAAGTCCTGGAGGGACAGCTCCTGAGTTTGTATATTTAACCAATCATGACCGTATCAAATGTGTTGTGCAGTTCCTAGGACATTGGCACTGCACTCAATGCTGTGCAAACAACACCCTATTTAAAATTTGCCCAATCTCAGGAGGCAAGGGCCACGATTATCCACAGGAGATGGAGGTTTAGAGTTTGTACATCTCCCCTGCTCCATTGCCAAGGGTCAGAGGTAGAACTCCAACCCTGCAGTCCTTGCTCTCCTGTCTTGAGGCTTTCTCTTCTCCTACTTTGAATCTTGGAAGTCAGTGTTCCCTCTGCCCCAGAATATCCCCGGAATAGCCACCGAGATTTCTTTCTCACCTCCCCACTGACAAACTGCTATCCACACCCCTCCTTTCCCTGCTTGGAATGATTCTCCTCCCTGGCAATGTTCAGCATGTAACATGCTCTGCAGTTTATTCTTTGTATGATCAACATACTCTTTAGCTAGAACATAAATGTGAAAAGGGCAGAGAAGCCAGGCATGGTGGCCTACGCCTGTAATCCCAGTGACGTGGGAGGCTGAGGCATGAGGATTGCAAGTTTGAGGACTGCCAGTGCAATTCAACAAGACCTTGTCTCAAAGAAGCTGGGGATGTAGCTCAGTGATACAGCACCCTTGGGTTTAATTCCCAGTACCACAAAAAGGGGGCAGAGAACATTGTCATTTTCCCCATTTCTATAGCCTCCATATGAAGAATAGTGCATACTATCAACTAATATTTGTAGAATGAACAAATAATGAATTAAAATCCAGCCAGATATGACTTTAGAATCTTAGTTCTATATGCTAGAAATCAGTGATTCTTGAAGCATGTTCCACAGAATGCTCAATCTGGAAGGAGTTGGAGTTTAGTCATTTTGTCATATCAATTACATCACATTAAATATCCACCTCCAAACCTTAGTGGTTTATAGAAATAAACTCTTTATTTTCCCACTTATTGGCTTTATAATGTGTCAGCCTGACTAAGATGAACTACATTTCCCAGAATTCCTTTCCTTGTATGTTCTAGTTAGGAAGGACCATGAAAGCAACATGTACAGGATTTGTAAGGTAGGCACAGACCAAGAGCTGCACTGATTATTCGAAGGGCCATATAGGTCAAGCTCTGGTGCAGCTCATGGACATGTTCATAGATTATTTGGCTCACTGTATGGACTGAGTCCAAAGCTCTAGTCCCTATTGGATGACTTCCATTGGCTTCACAAATCCTGGTCCAGGAGTGGGTGTGTCTCTGCAACAAGTCCATCAGCTTCTCTGGCGAGCATCCCAGGCAATGAAGATAGAGGCTGAAAGATGGGAAGAGACCATCATGGTGGTCAGAGATGGATGGATGCATATTCTAGCATTCTTCTGGTGGATTCCAGTTTTCCAGGTTCTCCCCTTCTTCATACCTGTCTTCTGAGCCTGGTCAACGGTCCTTTGGCTTTCAGTTTAGTGCCCCTTATAAAAAAATGAGCCAAACTGAACTCTCTTACCCGAGTCCATAATTATATGAGGTTCAATCTCTGTTTTAAACAATTGCACATTCTACACCAATCTTACTTGTTCTGCTTAAATTGCATTACCCCACCTTGCCCTAGGATGGGCTGTATGTTGACTATACCTCTGCTCCTTGAGCCACCATTCTTAGAGCAAGCCTAGAGGATGAGCCCCTGTGGGGGATAGCTCCTTCATCTAGAGGGAGAAAGAACAGAACGCTTGCAGAAGCACATAATGGCTTCTAAAAAACTTTTTAGAAGCAGCGTCTGAAATTTCCACTCAAAGCATGTTGCATGGCCAAGCTCAAGGTCACTGGGGTAGGGAAGCACTATAAGTCTCAGGGAAATGGGTGGGGATGTGTGGAAGGAGGAAAGAGGAAATAACTGGGAACAATAATCTAATTCACTGCACTCTACCTCCATCCACCTTTACCGCAGACATTTGCATCTCTCCCTCTGACTTTAAAAAATATTTTATGCATTTCCTCTCCCTGAAAGACATCCCTTCAATCCCATTCAGTCACGGTTAACAGACTTCAAGTCCAGGATTTCATAACGCTGTCTACATCAGCACGGTTCCTCTTGATGTGTCATTTCTGAATCCTCTCATCCCCTCTGCCCAACATTTAATACTGGTACAGGGACAGAGTAATTCCCACCCCAACTCTCCTATTTAGAAAATGGGATTCCCAGGAGGCTCTGGAGCAGAATGATCAGGTGTTGTGACAGTCCCATGCCCCGTGAGGGGGGAACGTTCCCTGACATGACCTTGGTTCTGCTCCCAGGTGCCGCCACTCAAGCAGTTGTTTGTGACTCTTTGCTCTGACCTCTGGAAAACAAAGGTGCTCCTTTTTCATTGCTCTCATTGGCCACCTCCAAAAATTTGAGAACATGCCTTCCCTGGGGGCTGAATAACTTTTCAACCTACTTTCTGCTTTAGGAATTGGGAAATGGAAAGATACTTTGAAACTGTGACTTGTCATGATCACCTGGAATTCAAGCTGGCACCTCTTCGGTTGTACACTCTTATCAAAAATATCGTTGGCATCTTTTTTCTTCTTCTCTATTTTACTCCAGAAAGTTCCTTGGGCCCATATCTGCATCTGTAATTCCTTTGAGGCCTTACCTACCTCTTTGTTTTAATTGCTAGAACTTGGAACTAACCAGATTAGTTTTAATTGCTGGCTTTGGGTATCTGTTAGATGTCATATGAGAAATTCATGGGCATTGTCTTTGAAGAAATTTCAAACTGGTTTTATAAGAAATAGATCATTGTGTTGACTATGTATGTTGTGAGGAGACTGTGAAATAAGAATATCACTAGGGAAGGTAATCTAGCTTGTAGATAAAATGAAAGTAGAAATGGGGATTATACTTATCAATATTTAAAGGACATGGTAATAATTCAGTTTTGAGTCATATTTTTTTTAAAAAGGCAAATCTGAAAATGTCAAACCAGGATAGCTTTGTATGCAGTAGATCACTTTAATTCCTTTGTAATAATAATGGAACATCTCATGTCCCATCAGTAATAGAAGAACAAACTCTCTTAATTATTTCTTCTGACTTTTATAATCTACAATTTCTATGTATCTAAATTCATTGCAGTATTTTCATTAATTGCCTTTAGATTTGGCTCTTGAATAATTGATATTCTCAAACTTCATTTGTTGCTAACGCATCTTTTTAGGATTTATACACCATTTCCTGCAACTAGAATTTCTGTCTCTCAAAAATGCTGTAGATATTATCCCTCCTCAGGGTTCATATTCAAATTGCAGTTTTATTTTTGCTTTTAAGAGAGAAAGAGAGAGAGAGAGAGAGAGAGAGAGAGAGAGAGAGAGATTACAAATGAGGGTTGCAGTGAAGGGGGCATCTAGAGAGTAGAAAGCTTGATTCGTGGAAACTTTATAATAAAGTCTTAGTAAAAGCATACATCCAGGGTGGCAGCAATAGTGTTTGGTTCATCTTTGCAATCCCTAGCAGCAAACACAGGGCTGGAAGAAAAGTTAATCCTCAGAAAACGTGTGTTTTCATGGACTCATAGTCAGCCTGGGATTTCTTCCAGAGACTATAATGACTGGACAAGCAGGTTTCTGAAAAGTGTGAGAAAGGACCATTTGGAAACACCTGGTATCTGTACAGCAAAGATCACCTGCAAAACATGTAAATCTTGTTTTATCCGAGTTAATTCTCATCACAACTGTAGGACGCAGGTGTAAAATTCCCATCCTCATGAGGAAAAGTGAATCACAGAGGTATCTAGCCCCCAAATACACTGTTGACAGGTCAGGTCTAATATAGAATTCCTGGTCTTAGTTCAAATCCCTGACTCTGATGGGCTTTATTATTTTCAATTACTGTTACATAACAACAACAAAAAACAAATTAATAGACTGATTCCCTACAAATTTGCAGTCTCCCGTGATCTTCAAGATACCTATAATGAAGAAAAAAGATGCTAGGCACGGTGGCACACGCTGGTAATCCCAGTATTTGGGAGTCTGAGACAGGAGGATCGCAGGTTTGCGGCCAGCTTCAGTTACTTGTTGAGGCCTGCTGCAACTTAATGAGACCCTGTTTCAAAATAAAGGATAAAAAATAGGGCTGGGGGTGTATCTCAGAGGTAGAATGCCTCTGGGTTCAATCCCCAGTATTGCAAATGAATGAATGAATGAATGAATAAATAAATAAATAAATAAAAATAATAATAAAAGCAAAGGGTATTTACCCTTAGCCTGGCGAAACTGGCTCTGTTGAATGCTTTGCAAAAATGCAAAAAAGGAAGTAATCCAATACCTGACCACAAAAACATGTTGCCTCAGTATTTTTACTGAGTCAAACTATGGAGTGTGGCAATGCTTGAGCTGACAAAGTATCTGCCCCTGACCTCTCCCTCTTCCTCCTCCCTAACAGGGGAAACTGTCCTATCTGCATATCTAGGTGTTACCTTGGAGATGTTCCTATTGCTTTTTAGTCCTGGCTGAGAGGCTAGATGCTGAAGCAAATTGCCAGTGACTTTGCATGTTCCCCTGTGCTAAGATTTTCCCTGTATCCAAATTACCTCTTGGCATGTTGGGTTACTGGACTACACTGTTGTATGTCTTCAGATGGTGAATTAAACTGATTCATCGTTGTGTCCTTTGAACCTGGTGCTGTACTTGACACACTGCAGATATTTGATGCTTGCGGGAAGGAAATGAAAGTAGGATCATACTTTTTTTTGTCAGCTTTTGAATCAAAATTGCAAAGAATTATAAGACATTGATAATCATAAAGTCTGCCTAGAACTGTTATTTTAAGTTCACTCATCCTTCAAAGCAGAGTACAGATGTCACTTCCTCTACGCATCTTTTCCTGACTTGTCCAATCTAAATGCATATATTCTCATAGGGTCTCTATTTCTAACAGATTTATATTTAGGTTCATATGGCATTTGGGTGTTTCTGTGTCTGCCTCCCTAGTTTTATTTCTCTTCCTGTTTCTTTGCTTCTCATTGCCCAGTTTCTAGCACTGGGTAGAGTGCTCTGGACTGAATGTTTGTGTCCTCCTAAATTCATATATGGAAGACCTAATTCTCAATATGTTGGTGTTTGGAGTGGGGCCTTTGGGAGTTAGCCAAACCATGAAGTGGAACCTTCATGAATGAGATTAGTGCCTTTGGAAGATGCAACAGAGGTGATCTCTCTTCTTCAGGCTCATAGGATGGACATGGTGAGAAAGTGACCAACTGTAAACTAGAGAGTTCCAGAAACCAAATTGGTTGACATTTTGATCTTGGACTTGGCTTTCATATTGTTGGAAATAAATTTCTGTTGTTTAAGTTACCTCGTTTATGATATTTTTGTTATAGCAGCCCAACGGCACTAGGTGATTAAACAAATAAATGCTTAATCACACGTGCATGCTGGCTGCTGTGTTTGAGGATGTGACTGAATTGCTGCTATCTCTGTTCTCAAGGAAAACAATGATCACTAAGAGATTGAAAGTTTGGTTACTGTTAATTTGTACAGGTGTTATGTTCTATGCTGTAGAGACTGTCTCTAAAAGCCAACACCTAAGAAATCAGGAATTAAAAGTGTTAGGGCAGTATCTCACTAGATTGGCCTCACTAGATTTGACTTGTTTTTCTAATTTTTCAAATCAGGAAGTGTATTATCAGCTTTGTTGGATGGCTGTAAATTGTAATTTGGAGTTACAGTCAGTAGAAGCCAGTTGCATTGAATATTAGTTAATTTAGTGACCCAACTTTCAAGAAGCATGATCCCAATTTTGCTTTAGAGAACACACGTGCTTCTATCTCTCTGCCCAAGAGATTTCAACCAATCTCATTCTTGCATACCTGATTGGGAATTGGTACCAGGTCTATGTCATATCAGTACAAGCCCATTACCACCACTCTTGATTCAGGGTTGGGCACTGAATTTAATGTAGGCCAGTGAGAGAATGACTAGTTGACAAATCTGACACTATTGAGCACCAAGATGTGAATGTTAAGAATCAAACTACCTTCTAGGAAGCCGAATGACAGATGTTATCATTCGATCTCTGAGCCAAATTCTCATTAACTCCACAAATGAATTAATTTCTTTTATGTTTAAGCCTATTTCCATTAAATTTCCAGTCACTGGCAACCAGATGAACCCTAACACTCTGCAGGTCTGAAATCTTTGTTTACATAAGAATCGTTTGGGGCGGCCCGCTAAGATGTAGTAAAGATTAGGACCCAGGAACTTGCATTTTAGCAAACAGATCAAGTTAGTCTAGTGCAGATAATAGATGGAGACAAACTTGAGAAATGCTGATACTGAGAGTAAAAGTGATACCAATGAAGAACAAAACCCGAGGAGGTGCCAAGCACCCACATAGTAAAGAGTCCATCCTTCCTCCTGGTATTGACAAAGGGCAAATCCATTGACAAATCAAGGGTGGATTCCACCTTCAATGCCATTCTGTTCAAGGCTTACCTTATTTCTTATTATTTCTCCCTGTTTCAGGTGGCATGATTACATGTCTCTGTCTGGAGCAGCCCCAGGATCCACCTGTTGTTCTTGGGTAAGTATTAATAGCACTTCTTTCCAGTCTCAAAACTACCCAGTACCCAATTACAAATGTCACCCCAACTCCCTTGCTTCAGGGCAATTTGAACAACAACAAATAGTTCTTTCTCACTCTTGCTGCAATAGCTGAACCAAATATATATGTTTGCTTCTATCTTATGCCCTTTATTAGTAGAGAGTGTGGTATCTTAAAATCATGCCTGACAAGTATGAAAATCTTTAAAATTTCAGAAACCCAGGTGGCTTCTGAGTAGCATATGAACTTAGAGCAGGTGTGTGTGTGTTGGGGTCTTAGTCCGGCAGGCCCGGAGAGACCTTGCCTCAAGATGGCACCTGGCAGAGTGCCAGGAGCAGCTGCAGGTGGCAACATCCTAGGGCTGTGCCACGTCAGAGCGCATGCGCCAGCACGTCAGAGCATGGACAGTGTGTGCCCAATAGGGGGCTGTAGTGTTACTTAAGTTGCCTGAGTGATCTACTCCCTGATAGGCTCACTGGGTTTTCCTCTTTACGGCTCCTCAGATACCTGACTGGAAGATAAGGAATCTCTCCCGTGAGGAGAAGGAGTAAGAGAATAGGGAGGGAGTAAGAGAAGAGAGAGAGAGAGAAGAAGAAAGAAGCTTGCACCATTCCTGTGTGTTTATCGTCTCTTCGGGCCCTCGCGGGCAAGGGTCCGGCGTGGGGGGGCGATATGTGTGTATGTGTGTGTTTGTGTGTATGTGTGTGTGTGTGTGTGTGTGTGTGTGTGTGATGTCTAAAATTCCCCATCATTCTTAGGACTGCTTTATTTTAAGAAAGTAGTATGTAAACCTACAGCAAATAACAATGGGAGATACACTGAAGTGTGAACAGGTCTCTTCCTGAGCATGGGGAGGGATGGGATGGTGTCTCTGTCAGTTCATACTTGGCCTGGAGGGCCAACTGTCAGTGATTAATTGTGGATCAGCTATCAACTCTCATCAGTTGATAAAGAGATATGGTGACCGAGGGTCAAGATAAGTGAGCTTTTTTGGCAGGTGAAAGAAGTGATGCTAATACCGTTTTCAAGGATTTTTTGAACACCTGGGATGGAGAGATTTGTCAGAGGTGACAATTGTAGCAGTTCAGGCTTCCACTAAACTAGTCTACTAAAAAAAAAAAAAAAATCAAAAAACTCTGAACGCTTTGATTGTCTTTTCTGATGCTAATTACACACATATTAAATAAACACACAAAGTGTTCTACATGTAATCAAGGATTATCTGGTACTTACTAGCCACTCTTTCCTCTTTTAAAATAGGTGACAGTTGTTAAATATTCCAGGAAGTATTATGGTTCTGCATCCGTACTTTTTAATGTTGGAGGAATTTAGATCTGTGATTTCTGCCTAACAACTGTTGTTTCAAGATAATTTGCCCACTGCTTGTTTGGTTTCTGCTCAAACACAGCTGTAAGTTCTTTCTCTCTATATTTGGAGATTGAGTGACTGATGGCTAGCACCAACCATCTGTAAGCAGGGTGTGCTGGGCGGAAGAGATGAAAGGGGACGTAGTGATACAGAGCTGTGCTACACGGCTCAGCAGTCAATGCTAGTCTCTTCCCTAGCTTGTATATCCCTGACCCGATCCTGAACTCTGAATTTATATAGCTAAAAGAGGAAATGGGAGCCTGTATGAGGGTGTGTGTGTGTGTGTGTGTGTGTGTGTGTGTGTGTGTGTGTCTGTGGGTTTTTTTGTTTGTTTGTTTTTTGTTTTTGGTACTGGAGATGCAATCCAGGGACCTTCTACCTCCAGGCTACACTCGCCAACCTATTTTATTTCTTATTTCAAAACAAGGTCTCGCTAAGTTGCTGAGGGCCTCACTACGTTGCTGAGGCTGGCTTTGAACCTACGATCCTCCTGTCTCAGCCTTCCAAACTACTGGAATTACAAGCATGTGCCACCATGCCTGGCTTATGTGAGGTTTTTGTTAGTTTTATCAGGTTAATGAATTCCCCCTTTTTGCAGAATAAATATTATATAATACCTTCTCCACTGTTCTGAAATCAAGTTCATAGATAATAATCAAGTTGTGCACTTTTTTTTTTTTTTTTTTTTGCGGTACTGGGGATTGGACTCAGGGACATTCTACCTCCGAACTACACCCCTGGTCCTATTTTTTATTCTTTATTTTGAAACAGGGTCTCACTAAGTTGCAGAGGGTCTCACTAAATTGTTGAGGCTGGCCGTGAACCGGGATCCTCCTGTCTCAGTCTCCCAAGTACTAGGATTACAAGCATGCGCCACCACACCTGGCTCACACTTATTTTTAAATATCAAGATGACACAATGCTAACAAAAAATAAGCATAATGGAAATAATTCGTAATAGAATAATATATTTCAATGTACAATATCCAACCATAAATCACCAAAAGACATAATGAAGTAGTCAAGTGCTTGCACCTAAATGTAGATTTACCCTGAATATAACAGCGATACATACAGAGTGATACAGATGCTCGTCAGCAGTCCCTCAAATACCATGAGTAGCTTCGCTATTGGTGACATGATATCTTACAATGGAATAAACTATTGGTAATATTTGGAGAAAAAGCACAATCTTCCCTCATATCACATAGTTGTTTTATTATTGGAAAATCAAATGTAGATTACAACCTTGCAAAGATGCTTGAGTTTACATGTGAAACTCAGTTCCAGGCATAATTATAAACAGGTTTTTCATCCATAAGAATGTTTGGAGGAATATTCAGAAGTTATGCATGAGCTGGGGTAACTCTTCCATGTATGGATCTGTACTGTGTATTTCAGGATGTCTAGCATTTTTGGTCTCTCCTCATTAAATAGTATGCTGATCATGTGACAACAAAAAATACCCCCCTCCCTGTCCTGTTTCCAAAGTGCCCTCTAGAGGCGGTGCTAATTCCACGGAGGGTCACTAGCCCCACACAATGCACTCAAGTCACTTATTTATATATGACCTCATTTACATTATATTCTTTCACGTTGCATTATCAGAGGGACTCTTGTTAATTCTCAATTAAAATGGAAGAATAATTTTTGAGGGGTGGATTGGTGCATTTTCAAGTAGCAGAGAGTGGATAGAACACAGTATCCTTTATGTATATATTGTATTTAAATTACAAGCACCTTCAAATTTTCAGTGGTATATAATTATATTTATTTTTTTCTCACCTACTAGCTTACTTTTCAGCAGGACTTCTGCCAGGGTTCAGTAAGATTTAGGTCAAGGTTGAAAGTTAGAAACTTGATTGTTGGTACTGGCACTGATGCTGGAGAAAAATTTGTGTAATTTCAACATTACTAGCAGCTTATGATACGCATCCTCAGCAAACAAATTTATTTAGCACAGCTGAGGCCAGCACTTGATCTGCAAAGGAGACTGGGAACATGAATTTCAAATATTGTCATCTTATTTAGGGAGAGGTTGACTCTGCCCCCAAGATTCATAAAGGAGTAGGTCAGTCAGTTTGGGCAAGATCGTGCTATATAAGAAATAACCCCAATAAATAAATATTGATCATTAATAAGTATTATTTTCCTTCTTCTGAATATTGACTAGAGATTATCGGTGGGTCCTGGGCTCATCATAATCTGCCTAGAATCTGGGTTGCTAGAATAGCTAGCATCTCAGATATCGCTTTTCACTGTGCTAGGCACAGAGTGCTTGACAAACAGGCTTTCAACATTGCCACCTGACCATGATGAAACTCACTTCTAATTTCATTTCATAGCAAATCAAATGAACACATAATGCTAAGGAGAGCGGAAAGTATAATCCTGTCATGTGTACAAAAGAAGATTCCAGAAATATTTGATGTACTTAACTAAGGAAATCATGGTGGGAAATTTCTCAAACATGGAAAGTGGTACAGATGTTGGGCAACTAAAAAACAAGAAGGCAAACATCCACCAGAGACTGTCTTATTTATATCTTTTCTATGTATCACCAAGCTCAGTGTAGCTCAGTAGCTATTAGCAACATAGTAGGTGCTGAATGAATGTCTGTTGAATAAAAGGATGAATATGAATACGGTTGCTTAATTTACTGTAATTGAAACTTAGAGTTACTTTGCTATTTTAACTCCACACTATGAAGCAAGATAAATATAAGTGTCATTTGTATGCAATGATGCACTTAGAAAACTTGGGAGCTGGAGTGCTACAGTAGAAAAAGAGGGAGACAAATGTTTCATGTCAATCTTACTTGGATTGTGGCCACTCCTAAGTTTCCCCGATGGCAGGGACACTGTCCCTTGTGCCTACTTCAGACTTTGGGACACGGTAGGTACTCAATAAAAGTAGTTCTGCTATCCTTAGCTGTGTAGTCTTGCAGAAGTCACATCAATGCAGCCATGAATTCTTCATCAGTGAGAACGTGCGGACACACACACACACACACACACACACACACACACACACACACACACACACTAATGTGGAGAGCAATCAATTGTGCAGTTATGATTGTCATGTGATATATTTACAGCACAATGTTACAAATGAGCCATTTAAGAGACTTTCATAGTCCTTGTAACACTTACCATTTGGTCTCTTTTTAATGTGGAATGGAATGAGTATCTAAAAAACGTGTGCAGTGCATTTACAAAAGTTTGCCTAAGGTATCCAGAAAGAGGGTTTTGGGAGCACCTGGCTCCAGTGACATCTACAATAATAATCAAGGGGGGGGTTGGTTCTCATCTCTCAAAGATCAATCACCTCAACACCTCACAACTGCTAATGCGCGCACAGCGCGCAGGTTTTTTTCTTTTCTTTCTTGCGGTTTTTTTTTTTTCTCTCCAGGGCCACTCCCGCTAGCCGTCCGCCAACTGCCGCCAAGCCCCGCCTCCCCGGACGGCCGTCCAATCAGCGGAGCGGCCCGAGCCCAACCCTCGGGAGTCACGTGGCGCGGCCGGCCCGCTTCCGGCGCGTCGCGGGCGGCTGACGTCGGCGGGCGGGCGTCGCGTCTGGGCTGGCCAGCGGCAGCGGCGGAGGAGGTGGAGGCGGAGGCGATGGCAGCGGACCCTGAGCGGGCTTGAGGGCTCGGACCCAGCTCCCTCCCGCGCACTATCGGGCCGACCCGGCGCTGCCCTCGCGCCCGCTCGGCGCCTGCTCCCTCCCCGGCCGCTGCCTGGGCGGAGGCGGAGGCCCGGGCTGGCCGTCCTGCTCGCGCCCCGGCTCGGCCCCGGACGGCCCGGCTGCTGTGCGGAGAGGAGGCCGAGTCGGTAAGAGGCGGCGGCGGGGCCCGGAGGCTGCCTGCCCCGCGCCCGGCCGCCCGGGACGCCCCCGCGCCCGTGTCCCTCTCCGGCCCGCTCCCCTCCCGTCCCGCTCCGGGTACCTCGCCAGCCCTATTGTCTGGGCGCCGCCGCTCCCTCTCCCCCTCCCTTCCTTCCCCCCTGCCGAGGGCCGGCGGCTGTCAAACCTGCAGGCTCCTCGGGCTCGGGGCCAGCCCCGTCTGAGCCTTTCCTGCCGGTGTCTTGCCGCCCCCACCCCCTCTGTCCCGCCTCACCTCCCTTTTTTGGCCTCGCGGTCATTCTCGGGGCCATTGCTTCACTTTCTTCGTGTCTGTGTCTTCTTACAGATTTTTCTCTTCGCTTCTCTTTGCCATCTTTCACAACTTCCACCATCCTTTAATTTTTATGCTGGTTTTTTTTTTTCCGCTTTCCACAGTCTTTATTTCTTGTCATGTTCTCTGCCTCCTCTTCAAGTTCTTTCCTCTAGTAGGTTGTCTTATTTTGTAAAAGTTCCTTAATCCAGATCGCTTCTCATCATTCCCTCTCTCCACAAGAAAAAGGAAATACTGCCTTTCTTGTCTGGTACCTTATCCCTAAGTGTCACTGTGGGGTTTTATTTCTTATTATGGGCTCTAAGTTTGACCCTAGAAAATGTTAGTAAGTGGTAAACTACACCTCATCGAGTTCTTCCTGTAAAGAACAGCAGAAATTCTGATTTGCTTTCTACACACACATTTAAGTAACTACCTTACGTGTTGCACACTGATGAGACATATTAAAAATAGTCATATGTTGTTTTCTTTACACCAAAATACAGGCTGGCCAAGATTTCTGTTAACTTTTTAATGCCCTAATATTTGCTGAGGCCCAAAATACCTCTCAGACAAACTATGAGCATTTAAGTTTGACATCACAGTTTACATGATGAGTGTTGATGCTGTTTATTTCCTCTTAACTATCAGATTGTTTCCAAGAAAGTGGCAGTTAGAATTTTATGTTTGCTACTCTGTTTCGTCTAATTGTAACCAATCCATTATAAAAAAAAAAATTACAGTTGTGTTTTTCCCCCTGTCATACTGGAGGGCTCACAGTCATTAGTAATCTTAAATATCAGGTTACCCTTCTCCAATAAGAATAGTTTTACATTCCTGATTACCAGCTATATTTTGATTAGACTAGCTGAAAATGTATTCATATTCCTCAAATACTCATTGGTTAAAAAAAGAAGCCACTCCCAAGTGTGCTTAGTGGTCAAAAGGATACTTAATAGTTTACATGTGAACGAGCTAGAGAGAAATAGATACTCTTTTGCAATTTTATTGTTTAACAGTACATCCACTTTTAGCATCAGTGTAGGTGCTATATATTGAAATGCAGTAGAAATAAATTCTCAAAGAGAATCCTTAACATTGTTGCTTACTAAATGTGAAGTATGAGAAAAATTTCTCCTGCACTATATGTCAAACTAAAATTATTGAATTTGCTGTGAGGGTGGGGGTTGTAGGTAAAGAAACATCCCAATCACAAGAAGAATTACTACAATCCTCACTGGCAGAGGAGTATGTGTACTGTTTTCTTCCATGTCTGTGTGTTCTAAATGACATATCTAGCGTTTTGTATTATAAAACACAAGTATTTCTTGAAACTAAATGAAAAACTTGATTAATTTGTTCTCTTCAGAATTTCAGTAATCATCTTCCAGAACACTCAGCTGACTTAATTTTTAAAGATGGAAAATCATTTTTAGCTGTCCCTGTGAGGAATTTTCCAAGGCATTTTCAAGTTAAAACTTAAAAGCATTTTAGTCATTAGTAAGTTTTAGCAGCCTATCTATTCTTCTTAGCTGGTAATCTTTTCTGTGTCCCTCTTCTTAATTCCTTATCAAGATTGCCTATAGGTTGCATGCTGGATTTCAATATCCAAGTTTTTAAAAATTGGCAACTATTTTAACTTCTCATGTATTGGTTAAAAACTATTTAGTTTTGTCTTCCCTTACACCATATTCCTTCTGCATTTTTTTTTTTTTTTTACATTGGAATCTAACTTTGTTTTTTCCTCTTGAGGTAGTGAAAAGAGAGTACTGAAGAATAGGAGCTCAAGATGAGTAAAAAGCCCCCAAACCGTCCTGGAATCACTTTTGAGATTGGTGCTCGTTTGGAGGCACTGGACTACTTACAAAAATGGTATGGAAAATATAGAACTTTGACTTCAAGTATGATACCTATAGCTTTACATATGTTAATTGCTATTCTGCTGATGGTAGCAGAAGCATCAATATATTCATATTTTGAATACACATGGACATTGGGTTTTTAGTTTTCAGGATTTTCACGTTTATCATGTAAAAACAAAGTTATTTAGTACAATCATTTTAGGTACTAGAGAACTGAAAATAATTATCTTTAATATGAGGTTTATAGAGTGTATTGGCACCCTTGTGTACTTACCATGAAATATGTTGGGGGAGATGAAGAGAGAATTAAATCAGATAATCAGGTTCCCAAGTTTTGGATAAATGGTCTCTTTTCTTATGCTGTGTCAGAGGTGGTTTTTCAGGCTACTGAGTGTATAAATTTTGAGCATGGTACTTTGTTCATAGTGTATGCTTTCAGAAATATCTCCACTATCCACTGTCTAAAACCTAAATTGCACTTAACTGCCTCCTTCCCTGAAGGGCAGAACCTAAGGCAGATTTTTACTGTTTCTGGAACTAGGTAGACAGTCCTCTCAGAACTTCTTTTTCTTCCCATATTTTGGCATCTGTGGATGGTGGTCAATTTTAACATTCCCCTGTGTATTCCTTACACTAAGATGTAGAAAAAGTTGGTAACGTGGTATAGAAAGGAGAAAAGGGAAGAGCACACAGGGGTCCCTGAGCCAGTGCAGGAATCAAGGTAAATGCCCTTTCTCTGAGGAAGGTGCCCCTCATTTGGGCTAAGTGACCCCTAGTTCTTTCCTCTTAGCTGATGTCCTCTCCTTGCTATTCTCAGGCCCCAACCTAAGAGGGCCTTTAGAGAGGGTCCCTTCTGGAGCAGGACTGCCTTTGCGCCTCCTAATGCCTGCTTATTTTGGTGAGGGGTCTAGTGGTTTAGCCACTCCTGGACTTATCAGGCTTTTTTTTTTTTTTACATTTTCTCTTACTGCCCTCATAGTAGGCATTTTATAGATTTGATTTTGATTGATTTGCACTAAGTCAACTTCCTGAGTTTGGCAGTGGCAGACAGAGAAATTGTTTAGTCATGATATTTGACTTTAGACTACCCCAGAGCGTCTGTCTCCTAATGTCTGGCCTTAGAGTTCGGCACATTTCCCTGACTGCTAGCTAACATCCTCAGTCTTGGGCTCTGCTTTAGGACGGTTTGATATTATAGTTTGAGGTGGACAGGCACAGTTATTTCGCACTTTGTGCCCCATTGCGTCTCTGGGTAGCTCTGTATAGAGGAGCTTCCTTGTTATTCATAGGTGGATAGTATATAGTGATTCTCAGGAGGGCTCAGAGAGCACCTGGGAACCAGGCAGTAGCTGCTGTCTAAGTAGCACAATAAAACTTGTTTCCAGTTATTGCCAGATGTGCACTGGGGCTGGGGGAGGGTGGAGTGTAGGCTGTGAAATGCTCGCAATTGAGAAACACTTCGAACATTAGAACATGCAGCAAAAGATGCCAATTTAGGCAGTAATTGACAATTCTGGCTTTGATTTGGCCAAAGGGAGCTTACATTGTGAAGCATACTATTAAATCTCCTTGTCATAAAAGAGTATAGAAAATACTTTTGATGTTAACTGTAAGTTATTTATTGATTTTTTTTAAATGTTATCAATTTTGTGAATAACTAGGTAATTCATATTAATTTATTTTAATAACTCTGAGAAGCCTAAGAGTTGCAATTGAACTAGCTTCTGGTTTTCAGAAGCACTTAATTCATTAGCTAGCTCAGTACTTTTCAGAGATATTAACATAGCTTTGGTATTGGTGAGAAATCTACTTTTGATGGGGAAGTGTTTTTTATTTTAACAGCTGTTAAATTTATGATCTAATTAAAAGGCAAAGATTATAAAAAATTATATTTAAATCCACGCTTAAGTGATTTGTGCTTTTAGAGTATTTGGAATTAAAAAAAAAACAAATGAAAGTTGTAGCTTTTCACCAAGAAATTCCTAAGTGCTTATTAGATAGAATGATCTCATGCAGATGTACTCATCGATGGAGTTTAGATTTGATCTTAATAACCCCAGTAATTATGGTTGCTTTAAGTAAACATGAACCAGAGTAATCACATATGATCATCACTGAATTTAATTTTTATGAGCTCATTTATATAAAGATTTAGCATTCTGCTTTAGGTGGCTCCTTAATTAAAAAAGAATTAAGAGTATTCTAAGTAATTCAAATAAATAATTTTCTTATTGTGATTGTTTTTCAGTGAAAGTAGTTTTACGATCTATTTAGATTGAGTCTTAAATTTGTTATTAATTACTTTACCACAGAACAAATATTAACTTCCTGAGATTTATTTAGTTTTATATGTGGGATGAGACTTAGTGTTCTTAATAGGTTTTATTTCTTAATGAGATAATAAACTTTGTACTTCATATCATTGTGATTGTAAAGGATCATTTTATATTTTGTATAAATTCTGCAAATTCTTGTTTTAGTATCAGGTAAAAGTATAGAATTACTTGATTATTGAGAAACTTTGGCATTAGTATGAGAGCCAGAGTAATCAATTGAAAATAAAATAAAATACTTGCCTCCATCCCCCCTTCCTTCTTTCCTATTCTTTCATATTCCTACTTTCTTTCATATTCTGTATTTTTGTCCATATTGAATTCTTCAGTTTTCAAATTTATTCAGTTTAACTTGAAAGATGGAGCCATATTTGATATAAACATGGTTTGAGCTGTTGCAGGCATTGGGCAGATAGTACTAAGCAGGAACACAAATCTTTTTGTTGTCATCTGTGTACTCAAGACATTTGCACTAAACAGTAGATCTGTTATTGAGGAGTTAGCTTAATACATGTTGATGTATTTCTTTTTAAAGATAAGTGCAGAAGGGAAATAGTGATAGTGGAACGCTCAGGATGCCAATTTTTTTGTTCTTTTTGTAGAAGGTTTTTTATGTATAAAGAATGATTTTTAATATGTGCCCTAGGAATAAAAGAATAAACTCTTAATGTGGTAGACAGAAATAAACTGAATGAAGTTAAGCTTCCACTTTTAGTTTGGAGTAGAGTTGATTTAATAGGAAGGCTTATCTATTCTTAGGAAAATTTATTATTGATTGAATAAACCATATCTCATATTCCTTAGAGTTCAGAAAAATATTTTATCCTTAAAAATACATTCTAAGTTTAGTGATTTATTGCTTTTTGTTTTAAGAGTAACTTTACAGCTACATCAGAAAACCCACTGATGGTTTGATTATTTATAATAGTAATGAACGCAGACCCTGAGAAGCCTCTGAGAGATATTTCACTCTAGTATTTGTTTGTTGATCCTTGGATCTCTTCTAGACTAAGTCAACCCAGTTCCCTCTAAGTAGTGTAGACTGTCTTAATTTTTGAAAATTGTATAGTCTTACTTAAGACATTATTTTTACTTCCTCCTAAACAGTCTGCCTAAGACCTTTTCTGTGTTATTGTCATCATATTTTCCACTATTACTTCCAACCATCCAAATCTTGCCATTGAGTTTTCTAATCCCTTGAAGGCAGAAATATAAGAATGAGAATGATACAGGTGTTTTGATACAGGAACATATTTGAGGAAAGTCAAGGCTCAGATTTGTAGTTATATTGGAGACACTGTAAGTAGATAGGTTTAAATTCAGTTACTTATTAATCCTATAAATATGGATAAGTCTTTTTCCTAGGTTTGATTCTCAATAAAATCAAAGCAGCTTTTGTCTATAAGTTAATTTTAATGATCAAATAAACTTAAGTATTTAAACTTGCTTTACATTCCACAAACTCCTACATAATTATAAAGCACTGAGGTAAATGCAAGGGAAGAGGGATAATTGAAAAGTAAACCTTTGGGGATCTGAAGACTTAAGTGTATAAGGTTTCAAAGTGAGCTTTTGTATTAACAAGAGAGTGTCTGGGAATTACGGAAGGAAAACCATGTCACCACAACAAGCTGTAACAATCTTTTCCAGGTGATAAGCAATCCTCATGTTTCCATGGAGTTGTGTAATTTGCAGAGCACTCTTGCAAATATTAGAGTGTCTAGTCATTCTGAATATTGCTCAGTAATAAAAGTGATGAAGCTGGTTTTGACTACTGATTTAACTTCTGTCTTTTGATTGGAGCTAAAATAGTTATTCTGTAGTAAGTGGTTTAGTTATGAAAACACAACAGGTCAAATAATATGCTCTGCTGTTAGTCTTAAAAGAAATATGAAATATAGTCAATTTAAAATATTCAGATGAGTTATGCTCTTCTGACTTCTTTTGGAATATTTCTATTTAATTCTCTTCTAGATCTAAAGAAAAGGAAAATGAAAGATTAAAAAATGTGGAGATGTCTCCAAGTATCAGAGTTTGGTAGAACAGTATAAATTTGAATTGGCAAATGCTGTTTCCACACACTTGGAGGTTTTTGAGCTGTATGGAACATTTGCAAATGTGAGTTTTTAAGATGTTCATGAACAGAGTTTTAATAGTGTGGGAAAATTGAGGAAATTAAGATTGTAGCAAGAACAAATACTTTCTGATTTAAAAAAAGTACATATTCTCAATAAAACTTTTTTTTTCAAATTGGATTAGTTACTCAAAGGAAAATATTAGTAAAAATAAGTTGTGTGATCTATATTTAGGGTAGGAGGATGCTCCTGAAAAGTTAATATGTGGATTGAATTTCAAATATAAAATTATATTTAAATTACATTATATGAGTTAGAAATTCATAGGAGCATTAGGTGAATAATATTAAGTATATATTCTTTTGCTAGTATGAATAAAATTTTTATCTCTTTTATATATATATTTTAAATTTGTATAACTTTAAACCTTTGTAAGCCTAATTTTATTTGTAGACTTAGAAAAAGTGTGCAACTACATCTATATAACAGAATAATTGAATTATATATTAGGCTCATAAGGTCATAGGAATTTTGTCCATGAACTCCAGGTTAAAGACCCTTCTTGCAGAGAATTCAAATTGAAATCTGTTTTTTTTTTTTTTTTCTTAAACTTTTGAGGTTCTTTACATTTAGTAGTCACAAATTTTGAATCTTAAGGTCTAAATAAACCAGCCAGTTGTCAAGCAGGTCTGCACCAGTGAACAAGCATTTTAGTTCTTTAATTTTTTAAATTTCCACAGAGTAAAGTCTTGTGAACTTTTAATGATGTTAAAGATACTCGTCCTCCCATATAAGCGTGAGAAGCAAGATTAAAATTAGGACAGAGTAGACGTATTCTTTATTTCAGAACACACCTGGTCTCACTGCTTGTTCTTGCTCTCATCTTCCTTTCTTATTTGAGTTAGTTTTTGAATAGAACTTTTCTTATCAATCACCTTTTTTAAAATCATAGTTTCTTGAAAAGGAAAGCAAAGGAATATTGGTGAAAAATCTAACTAGATGCCAGAAAATATGTGTTGTCCTGCTGTTTTGCCATGAGTAGTGTGACTGTGGAGAGGTCCTTATCTGCTTAATGTCCTTCCCAGTGAAAGTTACATTCAGAGCATCTATCAGGGCCTTTATTTTCTAAACTCATTTTCTATCTAAATTTACCTATTCAGGGATAGTTTTATTTCAATTTTATGTGGGTAAGTAACACAGATATGAGGCAGAAATAAGATCGACAAGGAAAAGTCAAAATTTGTTCAAAACAGCTTGTCACTTAGAAGAGAAAATGGAATTGAGAAAAGTAGAGAAAGGTGAATGTCATTTGGAACAAAAATAGAGGCGAAGGATTTGGATCATGGAGCCTTTTGGCTCCCAATATAGTGAGCTCTCTCCTGTAATATGTTGCCTCACAGAAAGATTCCCTGAAGCTTTGAGCCTCAGTTACCTAAATGGGCTCAATGTTCTTAGGCCATTTTAGTTCCTTACTTAATCTAGGTGTGTGTGTGTCTGTGTCTAGCAAGACTGGCCCTGGAAGTTCAGCAAATCTGGTTCTTGGGTAAGGCAGGTTAATTTCAGGTCTGTGGATCCTAGAGAGCTTCCTGCTGGGTTGACCTTAGAACCAAACCTCCAAGCTGATGATATCCTAGCCTCCTTCATAAATTTATAAAACTGTAAAGCCCAGGAATCTGTCTTATTGTGCTGTGATTTGTGTGCATGTATGTGTGTTCATATGATGGAAAAAACTGGACCAAGAGAAAAATTATTTATTTTCTTATCCGACATGTGGTTGAAGGGAAGCCATCACATCGTACAAATACCTCTCCATCTTCATTACATCATTCCTGCTGTATGTTGTCTATTTTGTGAGATTTCACTCTTGTCACATCACATAGGTAATGATTTATTTTTTGGTGGCTGTTGATTAAAATCACTAGCTGGGAAACAGTTTATCTGTAGTGGTAGTTAGCTCTACTAAAAAGAATATATTGCAGTTTTAGTTTTGCTGAGTGGACAGAACTGGCATCTGCAGATGCTTAAGTGTTTTAAAGAATTTTTAAGCTAGAGAGAAAATATTATTTTAATTTTATGTCTTCAGTACCAGTAGTATATTAAAAAAAGATTAATGGAATAATGAAAAGGCATCTTGGTTTTGCTATACTTCATAAGAGTCTCAGTTTTTTTTTTTGTATTTTTACTATAACTTTATATTTTGAAGAACTGTTGATCACCCCCTATCACTACTTACCACAGATCATTAGTCAGCACTTAAAAATATTCTTTTTATTAAATTAGAAATTGATGTATAAGCATTATACTATTTTAGCAAATCTAGTTAACTAGAATTGGGAGAAGTTTTATAGTAAAGTTGAAGGAAAGTATGGATATTTAATATTCAGATTATCTTAAAAGTCTGTTTTCTCATGGCCAATTCCCCCTCCCCCCTTAGTTAAAAATGAGTACATTATGATTAGGTAAGGTTCTCCAGTGTGAGCTATTTATTTATATAAAATGATGTATGCTTTATATAAGGCCTAACATAGTAAATTATTCATAAAAGATGCTGCTACACAAAGTTTATTGAGTTTTGATGGGTTCGTAAAGAATGAACACACAAGTTTTGTATATATCTTGAATATCTGGTTAACATTGCAAAAAAAATGATATGGCAAATGAACCTTGACTTATGGGTTGAGCATAAAATGATATTTCTCAACCTTGATTGGCAAATTTAATTTTTAATATTATTAGTGTTTTCCTTAGTTCTATAACAAATTGTATCCTAGATTTCCTAAGTTTTAAATTTTTACTCTGATAGATTTTAGACATAATAAAAGTTTCTTTTATCAAGTGTTTGATTTTAATAATGTAATGTTGCATACTTGGGCAGAGTTCAGATAGAATACCTTTTTTGTTTTGAGAAATTTTAATAATAAAACAGAAGAGTCTTTTTTTCTTTGCTTAGTAACATTTTATGCATAGGTGGGTATTTTGTGAAATATAACAAAAACTGTTTTGTGTACTTTTTGGGCTAACAAAAAACAAGTTTAGGCATTTTGTTTGTATAAAGCAGATTATACTTGCAAGAAAAAAATTTGATTTTGGTATTGGTTTTTAATCTGTTTTGAGTATCTTTTGGTAAGAACTCACTAGATTTGAAGTGTAGCAGTAAGTGACAAGAAATGAGCATCATTAGTTGCAAGACGTAGAATCTACAGTGGATGAACATACAGTCTTTATGGACTAAAAAGCCTGAGCCCAGGTGTCAACCATTTATTACCTCGTGTGTGTGTGTGTGTGTGTGTGTGTGTGTGTGTGTGTGTGTGTGTGTGTTACTAGAACCCAGGAGTGTTCTACCTCTGAGCTATACCTCCAGCCCTATTTTTATTTATTTATTTATTTACTTTTGTGGAACTGGGGGTTGAACTCAGGGGCATTCTACTTCTGAGCTACACCCCCAGCCCTATTTTTTTTTTTTTTTATTCTTTATTTTGAAATAGGGTCTCACTAAGTTGAGGAGGGCCTCACTAAGTAGCTGAGGCTGGCTGCAAACCTGCAATCCTCCTGTCTCAATCTCCCAAGTACTAGAATTACAGGCATGTACCACCAAACCCAGTTTACTTTTTTATTGAATACTATTATTGGTGCATTGTAACTATGTTATAATGAGATTCAAAATGATAACAAACATACATGTACATATTACCTCTTTTGTCTTGAGCAAGTTACTGAATTATTTCAGAGCCACTGTGACCTCCTTTTAAAACATAGGAGCAGTAATAGTACCTCACACAAAAGGTTCTTTGAAGATTAAACAAGACAGTGCATGTTAAGAGCTTTGCATGGCTTCTGCCACATATAAGGCACCTAATAAATGTTAATTTTAATAGTAACATGAACATCTGTTATTTTAAGAAGGTAGAGCCAAATAGGTATGGAATTGCTATAATAAAAATTTTATCAGGTGTATAAATATGACAATTTGTAGTAAAAATTTTAAGTGCTAAATATTAAGAAATAGAACTTGGCAGTTGCAACCTGGTAAAATTTTGTAATTAAGTAACGATGTGTTTGGTTGTAGTAACCTGAAAAAATTATGCAAACTGCATAAAGTTGGAGTACAGTGCTAGTGAGAGGGAGAGCCTGGTTTAGTGGAGGAGAGAAATTCTTGATGGGCTTCTGGAATCGTGATCAGAGGAAATGAGGCTGTGGCGTAGGTAGATTGATTTGGTTAGAACTGAGAATGTGAATGAATGTGGGCATGGCAAGAGATTCTGGTGCTAAGAGGGAGGAGGAACGGGAATCAGCGATCTGAAATGAAACACCACCACCCCCAGGTTCTGAAGGAAAATACACCACAAAGCCTCTTCTTGCCCTCTCTGCTGTGAGGACAGGTACGAAGCAGATTGTTCTGGACATGCCATCGGGATGGATGGGTCTGGATAGAATAGCTGAGCAATAAATGCAACGAGACCTTAGCATTCAGTAGTAGAGAAGATTTGGGTTTTCACCCCTGAGCTGTTATCTGAGTGTTCTTGAAAATCTAGATTATTTGTATTTGTATTTGATTTTGGAATATCAAGTTTGAATTAATCAAAAGGGTTTTATCCCAGTATGTTTTTAAAGTGTGAAATGAGTTAGCATGCACTGTGTGAAAACACTGATTCAAAAATACTAGTATAATAATATTGGGCTTCAGTGTCATTGCAGATGTAATCAATAGGTGAAAGGTGAGGAAACACTTTTGAAAATTACAAAGCGTAATGTAAATTTATAGTGCTTCCAGGAAGCTAAAAACATTAAAGAGTTACTAGGTTACTAGAATATTGTGTTTGCTTTGGATTACATTTTACCTTAATTTTTATTTGGCAAATAATCCTCCTCCTAACAATTATATAGCATGCAGTTCTTAACCTATTTTTAGCTTTTCTGATTTTTTTAGTCATTTATAATAAACACTATGCTATAAATGAAGTTCTTATCCACAAAAACATTTGAATTGTTAATCCTAACTCCCTAGGGTTCCAACATTTAGATTATGTTTAAGTAACATTTCAAGTATATTTCATACATTATTATCCTTGAAAACGTAAGAATTACCTTGCCTAAGAAAGCATTTTTTAAGTACTCTTTCTATATCCTAGTAAAATGTATCTTTACTAGCTATTATGTTATATTGTAATGGTGTTAACTTATTTGATCCTTTTTCTTTGCTAATGAAATAAAATGAATGAGGAATTGCCAATTTCTAAATTTACATAAATTTGAAATCATACTATCTTATCAACGTTAACAAGAATGACTACAAACATTTGATTAAATTATGGCAGTTTTTAGAAACGCTTTTGCCTTTTTGGTCGATATGGCTTTATTCAAAAGATCAATTATATCTCAACTATTTTCATGAGTTGATAATCTTTAGGGCATTTAGTAGCATATTCTGGCTTTGCTCAGTGGGTGGTAACCTATTGATAGGTAGATATCAACTCCATCCTGCGTTGAAAGTGCAGGAGATTCTAGACTATAAGCATATTAGGAAATTTTTCTTATGGCTGACTTTCTTTATTGATACTGGTAAAAGTCTAGATATATCAAAACTAGATGACAAATCAAAATGAGTTCTTTTAAATATTATTTGTTTTACTGATAATACATTGAGTGAAAAGCAGATTTTTTATTAATCCATCAGCTGATATTTCTGGCATACCTGCATATCTACCACTCCTTCCTTCCTTTCACCCAAGGATAATCACTGATGGTTTAAATGTTTATAGAGGATCTTGTCTTCCAAAAGTTTTTGTTTGTCCACCTTCAAAAATCTGATTAAACCTGGGAATCCTCACCTTTAGACTATTCTTACATATCTCCACAAAACACATTGTATTTTGCTTCCATATAGTCTCAGAGAATCAAGTTTTCTGACCTAGTGGATGAGAATGTTTTTACTTGCCTATCTAAAACAGTGAACAAAATGAGCCAGTACAGGAATTCACCAGTAATGGTAATTCCCACTTTAGGTTTCTCATATTCTTGTGTTTTGCCAACATAGAGAATTGATATTATAGGGAATTGATATGCTACATCTAGTGTATAGCTAACCTCTTTGGTCAGTGTCTAGTTCTTATTGGATTACAGGTTTAGTCCAGGATCTATAAATATTCCTATTCTGAACAATCCTCTATAAGTTGGAGACACTAGTCATAGTGTTAAAATGACAGTATATCAGCTAAGGCAGTAAACATGCTGTGGGAGTTCAGAGAATGTAAAACTTGTTTTTATTCTTAGTGGTGCTTTGCTCTATTTGTAGTTATGGCCACAGGTACTTGGCCATTAGAGGACTTGAATTCAAAGAGTCAGTTAAACTTAGTATAAGTTATTTTAAAAATTTCTGAATATTTGGGAATGCACTTAATTTCCATTAAGCTAAAGAAGCTGGAATTCATTTTTGGGTGAGTTAGTTTGCTTGAGTTTTCACAGGGTAAACTGCTCCAGGATTCAAGTAGAAAGACATGAGAACAGCAGTTGAGTGGTGAAGCACTGTCTGTTGTCTACACAAGTAAACATCACTAAAGCACTGAATGTTTAAGTGGCAATATGGTAGGGAAGGTAGATAATGGAAGTTTTATGGTGTTTTGCAGTAACTCACGGTAGAGGGTAAGGAAACTATGTAGAATTTTGGCACTAAAGATTCATACTATTAGTGAGGGATTACCTTCTTTTCTTCTCATTTTGTTGAACCTTTGAGAAATGCTAACTGGTTGTTTCCTTTTTTCTACTCCAATCATTGTTTTGGCATCTTATCTCTGACACTTTAATGTTTGAGACCCCAATCTCCTACATATTATGCCTTTTCCCAAATCAGTCATAAATGTTTAAGACTTAGCCTAAGCAGTATTCTTTACTCTAACAGCTTTCTATGATTCAGCCTTAAAAAAAAATGACAAAAACAAAAACATAACACTACGTCTTCTAAATTCAGTAGGAAAAAATTATGTTCTATTCATAGTCAATTACAGTAAAGCTTAAATAGTGCATCAAAATAATATTGTTGTAGTTCAAGATGGAGAAGCATTTGTGAATACATTTGTTCAACAGTATTTTTCCTTTACTGTGTGTATCCAAACATCGCTACTATGGACCATCTGCTAGAACAGGGAGACCGTTTCATTGTATAGCACTGTATGTTAACTTGCCATTTTGCACATTTTACATGTATTGCAGAGATCTTGACATTATGATTTTTTTCCCTAAGGTATAGCTGATTTAAGTACAAGCTTTAAGTGACTTTCTGCTATATATAGAAAGCTAACAAATTCAGTCTGGCGTTCCACTATTTTTTCCACCGTACTATTTATTATGTAGTCTAGCCAATGCAAATATTGTTTTCTTTAAGTGCCCCTCCAATTTAAACACAAGGTCCTTAAGTGACAGATACCACATCCTACTTGACTTTGAATCTTGATTAGGTACTTCATTGTGTCCAGAGCTATGTGCTGTGTATACACTTTGTATTGCATTTAAGTTTAAAACCTTGAAAGTCATCCTCTGGGTCCAACATGGATAATGTCTCCCAAAAACCTTCAATGAACTCCCCAATTTTCTTTGAACTATTAAACAATCTTAAGTAATCTTTTGAATACACTTATAATTCCACTGTGTATGATACATCACTCAGATTTATCAGCCTTATCCCATTTTCTCTATTGCATAGAGAATAGACTGTTGGATCAGTCTTGATATTGAATAATGGCTACACTGGTATTCTTTGACTGGTCTTCATCTGTGTAAGGGACTAAGTTATTTATGCCTTGAATAGTTACCAAGATTAAATGAGATAATGTATATAAAGAGTAGTACAGTCAGTAAAGAACATAGAGCCTGACATACACATGACAATACTCTGTTTCTCTCTTTGTCCTCATCTGACTCTAAGCTCATTGATGGTAGAAATTAATTATGTTTTTTCTTTTATTTACCAATAGTGTCTCGCAAGTGCCTTAGTCATAGTAGATGTTCAAGTAGAGGTTGAACAAATAAACAGAAATGTAGACATTCTTGATAATGGTAATATTTCTGATATTTTGTACCTTAAGGTTCAAAATTTGATGAATAAACCTTCTAAAAGCTTAAGTAGATTTTAATCCTGGGCTTTGCAGTACTTATTTACCTCTATGACAAGCATGTATGTTAATCTATAGATAATTATGTAGAGTAAGTGTAACATGCTGTGACTTATCCTGAAAAGGCTTCCCAAAATGCATGTTTTAATCCGGTTGTTGCATCAGGCATCCTCTCAGCCAGCAGAATTTGAAATATTTTAGGAAAACCATAAGTTACTTAAAAATGCAATCTAGATTTACATTATTTGAACTCATTTAGATTCCGATTCTTTACTGAATTGAAGCATGTTATGAAAATAGATGTGCTTAAATCTGTTACCGTAGGCTAGTCTCACTTTGAGGAATGTTTCAGATATGTAGAGTTGCATACATTTAGAATGTGAAGGGACCTAAAGAATAAACCCTTTATTTTTTATTGGAAATTCAAAAGATGTGATGATAAATTAAGCATGTAACATTAGAGGCCTTTATGTTTTGAGAGAAATTTGCCAATTTTTATACCTGGTAGAGAATCTCTTCACAGAGCTTTAGTGGCTGGTGAATGTTGAAAACAGGACAGCCATCCTTGTTCTAGGCTTCCCTCAATGCTATTGACAATTTTTATGCTTTAGAAACTAGAGCAGCAAAGCAAAATCAGAGCAACACTGAAAGACAAACATGAGAACATTGATGCTAAGTTGGTAGGAATGTCTGCCTCAGTAAGTGTGGGAACCTAGGTTTTCTTGTTTTTATGCTTTTCTGTATCAAAGTGTTCCCTTACCCACACCCACTTTCGAAAGAAGACTAAGACCTAACTTAAGGTTATGATTGAGTCAGTAGCCTCCTCGTAGTTCTGGAGAAGCGTGAGATTGTCTTTTTTTGCCATCACTTTTATGCTCTACACTCCCTGAGTGGCTGTTGTGTGCCCTGTAATGAGGCTAAATTCTGGGGGCTGCAAAGAGGAACGTGACTCAGTTATCCCCAGAGCTCACAGCCTAGTAGCAGGCTGGCATCGTGTTCCTTAGCTCTGTAGTATCTCTAGAAATGTTAACATCCTGTGAAAAAAAGGGCTTATATATTTACCTGTGTTTGGTAAAACTGAAGGCTTTTTCTCCACCTTGTTGATAGCACTAGGAAGTGTTCAATAAAGGAAGCAGTTTAATTTGTTTTGAACCTAGTGCTTCTCTAGCTTATTTGACCTTGGGGTATTTTTATGTGTTTATATCTTGGCTACAAATGCTCTTTTTGTTTTGTTTTTATCTTGGGATATAAGTGCTTTACAGCCCCAGTTGAGAACCTACATAGAGCTCATTATCATGTGGGAGTGCCCTGAGAGCCACAGGGAAGGAGACTGAGGAAGTCTTCACACCAGTAGTTGCCTGTTAGCACAGGTCCCGAATGAGGAGAATACAGAGGAGGGGAGGGCAGTTACAGGCGGGGCAGAAAGAAGAGAAGGTGCAAAAAGCAAAATGGGGCATGTGTGCTTGAGGAAATTCCAAGTAGCTCAGTATCATGAGACAAAATGGGGTTAACTGTCAAAGAAGAAAGAATGTATCAGAGGAAAGATTTAAGACCTCTGAACTCTAGAAAAGACCTTAAGTAATATGGCTGGTTTGTAAAACAGGTAGTAATTTCAAAGCTGTGTCAGGTATTTGGGATTTTATGTTTAAAGCCAGTTTTCCACAGGGGATAAAAAGCTAGCAGAAATGTGAGATAAGCTATTATGACTGAACCACCCCCCATGTGCTGCTATTGCATTCTTAACATGTTCATCATACTTTTAAAAGATTTTCGGTCATCTGTGAACATTTTAATACAGTACATGGGAATGTTGAGGCAGTTTTCTTAAAAAGTTTCAAGTGAAATAATTTCTATTTTGGAATTAATTGTAGGAGAACCATCACATGTGAAGAGCAAACAATGATATATTATTTTTATATTTTTAAATTTAAGGCTTTACTGAGCTTTTTCTAATCATCATTGATATTCATTATAAAAAAAGAACAAATGTCATACAAAGACAGATGCATATATCTTAGGGAGATGGATGTATATGTTGGTATATTTGTATTTTTTTCTAACAATTCTAAGTATAGTGCTTACTTATTTTTTATATCTTTCCACATTACACATTTTGTAAATACCACATTTAAGAACTAATATTTCCTTCAGTAAATATGGTTCATGTAGCTGTGGACCGTCTTCAGTATTAACAACTGTAGTTCTAGATGTTGTCTATTTTCTTTGTTCTTATAAATAATGCTTTGTATGTGTAGTACCAGAATTGCATTTGCTGGTCAAAAAAATGGGAATATGTTTAAGGCTCTTGAGGTATGCTGACACATTACTTCTCCAAACAGTGCAGTAATTTGAATTTCTAGCGGGAGTGTTTCAAAAGGTTTATTTTGAGAGCAATCATTAGAGAAAGACAACAATAGCAAAACATACTTTGTGGCTTTGATACTGTAAAAATATGGACATTCATATTATTTTATTCATGGTTTTAATGGTAAGCAATAGTTCATTGAAATCTTTCTATTTAATTAATACTTTGTATAAGCAGATAGGATTTTTCTCTTGATATGAAGCTTTTTATTTTTGAGGTACCCATCACGAATTGAAAAAATCGACTATGAAGAGGGCAAGATGTTGGTCCATTTTGAACGCTGGAGTCATCGTTACGATGAGTGGATTTATTGGGATAGCAATAGATTGCGACCCCTCGAGAGACCTGCACTAAGGAAAGAAGGGCTGAAAGAAGAGGACGACTTCTTTGTAAGTAGCAGGCCTTTTCCACTTACTAACTTTGCTAGATGTGTAACGACATATTTAAGAGGATTCTGTACATTTTACAAAAGTCTGTTTTTGTTAAGGAAATGATTATTTATTATACATGGAATTGATCTTAAAAGTTGTTTAAAATAGGATTTTAAAGCTGGAGAAGAAGTTCTGGCTCGTTGGACAGACTGTCGCTATTATCCTGCCAAGATTGAAGCAATTAACAAAGAAGGTATGTATTTGAAACAATCTGAGAGTTAAAACGGGATTAAAATTTAACATTGAATTTCATTGTATTTTAAATTTGAGTTAATGCATGTAATTGTTACATAGAGCATTGACTTTGTTTTGCATTTTGCAGATTGAATTTCTGTTAGTGTTCTTTTTTGGGAACATTTAATTTGTTATATATTATGTTGAATAAGATGGCATTGGAATTACTAAATAAACTGTTTGCAATAGTAATAGCAAAATAGTTGGTTAAAACTTTTCAACTTTCAGTTTATATGCTTATATGTACTTTATATTTACTTCTCTGTTTCCAGCTTATGACTAAGTTACACTTATGAATGTCTCAGCTAGAGTGTGAGGAAAGATGAGAAAGGGAAATTTAAATCAGTTCTAGTCATGAGTGAAATACATAACAATCTCTTTTGAGGAAAGGGTATGGAACTTGAGGATTTTTTTAATTGTACCTCTCCCTTCCTATTAATACGTACAGATCATATAATTGATTTTCTTAATAGCCTTTTTTAGAATATTTGATACTGATCAAAAGTTACTAAAGTGATCAAAAATGTTGAAAACAACACAGAAATCAGTTATGCTCATACCTGTAGTCCCAGCTACTTGGGAGGTTGAGGCAGAAGGGTCAGATTTCTTGAGTCCAAGAATTTGGAGCCAGCATGGGCAACATAGTGAGACTGTGTCAAAAACCAAGCAACCAAGCAACCAACCAGCCAACCAGCCAAACAAACACGAAACTTCTGGGCTGGGGATATAGCTCAGTGGTATAGCCCTTGCCTAGAATGTGCCAGACTCTTGAGTTCGGTCACCAGCATGGCAAAAAAAGGAAAAAAAAAAAAAAAATTCAAACAAACAGAAATCAGGTGTGCTAGTGTGGTGCAAGACTGGGAATCTTTTAGATAACTAAACAGTAGAACTTTTTGATTGATTTATTTGGAAAGGCATGAGAATTAATACTTTTATCATTGAAAGCATACTTCAGTGTTTTATTTTTAAACTTGCCATACCAAATCTCATTTAAAACAGTTGTGAAATACTTGAAAGTACATTTTTCAAGTCAGTTATATGTTAGTTTTCTACTGGTTATTTCTTAAACTTGACCACTTACTCGTTGTTTTTACTAAAGAAACATTGAGTGACAGCTTCTTGGCAGGAAGGACCTTTGATCTAAATAAGGGGATACTTCTTTTAAACTGAGTTTTGAAAGAAACATAAGTTAGCTAAAGAAGGGATAAAAAGGCTTTTCTGGCAGAACAAATGGTATGTAGAAAAGAAGTGAGAGATGCATGCTATTTTAAGGAATTGCAAGTTGTTTGGAGGGCAGAATTCCTTTATTAGGGAACGGGATAGTGGGAAAAGAGGTTGGAGAGGAAGACAAGGTCCATATATAAGTTATCTTATAATCTTACTGAAGAATTTGAATTTTACTTGAGAACCATGGAACCATGGAATAAATTTAAGCTGAGAGTTTAAATTAACAACAGACTCGAGAGAAAATAGGAAATAAGAGAAGATAGAAAAGGAAAACATTCAAAAAGAGGTATATTAAGAAATGTTAACATGTGTAAAAAAAAGATCATAGTAGTGTAGCTCAAAATCATGATACAGTTTTATAAATCCCTTAATCCAGCTTCTAATTTTGATGAATTGAAACCACAGGTATGTCTGTGGTTTTATTACCTGCTGCAGAAAGAGTTGAGAAATATCTGTCATTAGTCATGGAGGTTAGTTTTCCTTTTCCAGTGGGATCTGTATCTTCGGGTATACATAGACTTCCATATGGCGGTGTTACAGAGCTCACATGCCCCAGTCATGTTCACAGTGGCGCTCAGTGTCCAGTCCAGAGCCTAGCACAGAGTAGACAGCCAGTAACAGGTTGTATATGGAATGGAAGACGTAGTGAGTTGGGTAACATGCACCAAAAACAAAGCAGCAAAATTAAACAATGCTCTCTAAGAACAGTTCCTTTAAGTGTGGAAACCGTTGAGACTTCCTTCCCTGTTTCAGGTTCTCTGAACGAATGCATATGGAGTTGTGTACACACACACACAGCACACTCAAAAACAGAACCACCCCATTCTTTTTATTATCCTATTTATCTACAGGCATTCAATACAGAAAGTTTAGCATATATTAGTGGAAGAATGATGATAGTGGCACTGCAGTTACTGACGTTTCAGGAATAGTTCCCGCAAAACTCTTAGTAGTGTAACTGGTGAAATATTGGCGGGTATTTATTGTTTTTTAAAAATCTCCACTAGAGGTATTACTTTTGTGATTTCTGATGTCTTGTACGGGGGATGAGCCTGCCTCTTCTCTCCTATATTTCCCCCCTCCCCTCCATGGAGTAAACAGTAGTAGAATCCCTGAATTCAATGTAAAAGCAAAACCTTAACAAATGTAAACATTTAAGTATTTGTGATATAGCTTACAGAAGTGAAGAGAAGAGGCAAATCAGTGGTCAGGTCAGAGAAGTTTTCATCTGGAGGATGGCCTGTGAAGAGTGTGTTGGATTAGACAAGCTTAAGCAAGGAGGAAGGCATTGCAGTGGAGAAGTGAATGAGCACGGCTGGGCGGGATGCGTGCCTGGATGATGGTCTCGCCTGCAGCTTGGGCATTCCGGGCCCGCTGCAGTGCGGTGCAGAGGAAGGAAGAGGGGAGACAGTTACAGGAATGATGGGCAGGCAAGTTGTACATACAGGTTGACATTCTCAAAGATTTTTCACTCTCTTCGCTGTTTATCTGATCAGTTGTTTTCATAACTCAGGCTTAAATCTTTGTTATATTTAGCATTTTGCTAATTGTAGAAAGATAGGAAATCAAATGGTATTATTCAGATTACAAAAAAGAAAATCTTTGCACGTATATGCTTTTGGCTTTGGTGTCAACTCCAAAGCCATTAATAATAATGATCATATTTCTTGTTTACATGTTTTTTTGTAAGGCCAAGTATCTGTTTACTTAAAGTAACACTTTGGGAAATGGTAGAGAAACATTAATGTAGGAAATGATAGAAAAACATTTGAATTTCCATAAGTATAAAATCTGTAGGTTTTTTTTCTAGTAGTTCTGGCTTATAGTGACTTGAAAGCATAGAGTTTATAACAAAAAATGAATATACTTCAGAATCTTTCTGCATGTGTAAACAGAAACTTGAGTCCTGAAAGAGGGGTGAGTTGGTAGCAGTGGGAGTGCTAGTTATGCTTGTACTGCTGCTTAGCTGAAAGCCGTCTAGTACAGTGTTTAGCCGCTTTGGAGTTCAGTGTCGTGATTTGCACAGAAGGATGTTTATTAAAGTGATTTGCAAATTATTTTTGGCCTAAAGGTCTGAGAACATTTATATTTTTTGCTAGTTTTGCCACAGGAGTAATCTTTTCCTGGGAAAACATGTTTTTTCCCCCCCATATATCAAATCTTTCTTTCTGTTAATTATTTTGAAGAAACTTTTCCAAGAGAACCAAGTATTATTCTTAGGGAAATATTATGTTTTTGTAAACGATTTTGTTTTTGTCAAATATAAGTATAAGCATATTTAAGCTATTACAAAATAAAATTTTAAATTCCTCAGTAAAAATTGGAACTATATACAACAACATGTGAAAACTTAATTGGTGCACCTGTAAAGGAAGTAGGAGTTCAGAGTTTTTTTTAGAGAAAAATAAACTTAGTAGAGTCCTTAAAAGGGGAATATGTTTGCAGTACTGATCACACAGCATTATTTATATCAGGTTACTACTTTTTAGCTTCCAAGTATTGCTATAAGATTATATGATATTTTCTAATGATTCCAACTTGCTCCTGTTTCAGGAACATTCACAGTTCAGTTTTATGATGGAGTAATTCGTTGTTTAAAAAGAATGCACATTAAAGCCATGCCTGAGGATGCTAAGGGGCAGGTAAGAGTGTTCAGTATTCCTAGCTACCCAAAGGGATGTCTTCTTGAATGGTGACTGATCAAAGCATATAAATACATTTTAAATGTGAAATAATTGTAGGATTATGTGCTGACAGCCCCAAATAGCAGCAAGAAAAAGAAGCTTAGAATGTAAAATAAATTATACACTTGATTTTTGCTTCTTTGGATTTAGACCTGCTAAAGTTATAGGTCACTAGTTTCTGTTCCAGGTGAAATCCCAGCATCCACTAAGCTGGTGTTGTCCTATCGACCCAGCTGGATCGTGTAACCAGTCTATGGGAAGTGAGGTAAGTGCCTTTTTCTCTTTATAAATTTGTTTCATTTTACCTGGTATATATTATTATTTAGAAAATTAATTTTTAATCTGAAATTTTACAATGAATTTCTTATCTTCTTCTTTCCTTCTTCAAATCATAGTCATTCATCTTCCTTTAAAAGGCGCTTACCTGACACTCTAGGCTGTTTCAGGTAGGGCTTTCTGAGTTGTTTGATGGGAGCAGTGTATTGTATGCTCTGTCACTGCTCAAAGCAAGAATGAATGGTAAGCATTTGAAGGAAACTCTAGGATGGAGTTAAAACTATGATTTAATTTGTCGATTATGTTTCCTGAAATACTGGAGAGAAAAGGTGCCATTAGAAACAGAGTATTTTCTTTTATATTTTGCTGTTATTTGGGATTTTCAGCACCTGGACCTACAATTAATTTTCAAAACTTGAAAGTAATCTGTATAAATGTCTAATATGGAAATGTGCTATATATTTTTTCTATATCGTACAGCAAAGTGTCATCCTGAAATGTGTTTTAATCACCTGGTCAGCTTCAATTAAGTGTGAACATTTAAAAGTCTAGAAATGTGTATCACCACATTTAAAAAACATTTCTGAAAAGATGACTCTCTTGAGAAGTATGATTGTTTTAAATCACTGGGTTTTCAAGAATTTAGTTATGAAATAATCAGCAGATCACATATTAATATGTAAGTGCAGTTTAAATGAAAATGATATTGATCAGGAAATTGCATTGTGTGTTACTGTGTGTCTGTATAAATAAAATATTCTTTTAAGCATTCAATGGTGTGATTTTTTTGGTTACTTCATAGAAAGATTGATTAAAATGTTGGGAACATATTTTATACCTGCTTAATTTTTAAAAGTCTCATTTAATTTTTTTGTTTCAAACATATTGTTTTGTTACTGTAGTTATTCAGATGTTATGAAATGGCACTAATATCATTGTCTTAAAGGTTCCTTTTCTCAAAGTGTAGTATTGACCTAGACAGAGCCAACACCCCTTGCCAGCCAGAAGCAGCCATATAAGATGGAACTTGGCTTCTCTCACTTTTGGGAGACCTGCATTCTCTCTTGAATGTGTATTTCCTAGTCTCCTACATAAATTTCTGTCTATGTCTCAAAAAACAAGATGGAACTTCACACTTCATCAGTCCTTAAGATTAAGAGATCAAAGTCTGGGGAGAAGGGAATCACGTAGGAAAGAATAAATAAATAAATAAATAAATAAATAAATAAATAAATAAATAAATAAATAAATAAATAAGAGACATAAGGGGGGGACAAGGAAAATGTAACTTTAATATAGAAGCTGTGACAAGACCTGTTAGACCCCAGAGTTTCTGAGGGATTTACATGTGACCCTGAGCATTGTTGACCATCCTTCGGGAGGTGTCTGTTTATCAGACCACAGAGATCACACAAGAGGGAGATCTTTTGGGGTACTACTCAAGATAGCAGTGTCCTCAAGCATTGCCAGCTGTCTCTGGACAGTTTACACAAAATGGAGACCTACTGATAAGACAGTGATGGTCCAGATCTGCAAGATGACTGTCACACCCTAACTTACCTTGTGACTAGGATCATCCTCACATACCTCCTCCTCCTGACCCCTCATCAAAGTCCCCTATAAAAGAAGAGCCCTGTACTCCTGAAGGGCTTCTCTCACTGTTAGGTGGCCCACACCCTCCCTTGAATGTGTATTTCCTACTTTCCTAAGTGAATTTCTGTCTGTGTCTCTAAAGATAAAACCAAAGTGGGATATTGAGTCAGTTGGGTAAAATTACAGGCTGTAGAAATTAATTAATTTTACTGGATATTTTCAGTATTTATCTTTATAATGATTTTAGTCATACCATAATATATGGTGATATTAAAATCAATGCCAAAATACAAAACTACTGAGAGAATATTTGGGTAGCAGTTTTTCCCCTTACTTTTAACTTTTTCCTCATAATTCTTAAACATAAGCAGATTAAAGATTTGTAGAATTATTTCAAATAGCTCTCATTTTATGAACTCCCCCTTTCCAGCAAATATTTGACTTATTTTCGTCTGATAATTGATTTCTCCATCTAGTGAGGTGTCATCCTACTGTAATTTCTGATTTTCCACCCTAATGAAAGCCCAACAGTAATACTTAGAGGTGAGAGTTTGAGCCATTTGTTTTAAAGTCTGTAACAGAGACTTGATTTTTGTCCCCTGTCATTTTCCTGAAGATGTACTGATATAAAATTTACATTGTGACACAGTAGTGTTAAAGATGGGTTTATAAGGCCCTTTACTGTTTACAAAACACTTTTTTCATGTATTGTGTCATTGGATTCTCACAGCAAATCTTTTCACACAGGTATGGCCATTTCTCTTTCACGGCGGAAGATTTTAAGAGAACTGAATGACTTAAGATTTTACTTTTCTATTAGTGCCGAGTGATTCCTTGAACCCAGATCTTCTTATTTCAAACTCGATGCTCTTTGTAGTGCACTACTGTATTATATTATCTACAGAGGACTTGGAAACTTATAATTATTTAATTCATGAAAAGATCACAAGATTTCCTATTTAAAAATACAAGAGCAGATCAGTACTCGGGAGGATCGCACCTTCGAAGCCAACCTCAGCAACTTATCAAGGCACTCTGCAACTTAGTGAGACCCTGTTTCAAAATAAAATAAGGCTGGTGGTCCAGCTCAGAGGTAGAATCCTCTGGGGTCCATCCCAGTACCACACAAAAAAAACAAAACAAGTATAAACACAAGAGCAGAATAATGGGATTTTGTAATCACATACTGTAATGATTCTCATGACTAACATATGATCAAGAAATATATTTTTAAGTATTTATTTTGGAAGTTGGAACATGATTCTTTTTATTCTAGTTGCCTCTTTATTAGAGGCATATAAATATAAATTATATGGAATATAATTACTTGGAATATAAATTACCCTTGACATTTTCCAACATTGCTCTTATAACTGAAAAATTTCCATGTAATGTGGAATGTAGAATTGAATAATCTGTTTTGAGTCAGTAAACACATGCTCTCCACTGCATGTAACATTTCACTTGTCTGGTTGTTCTTGCTTATTTATCTCTTCCTACTTTGTTGATTGCTCTTTCTGGTGGTTTTTCCTTGGTGCTGCTTGCTTTCTTTACTACTTGAATGTTAGTCTCAAGTCTCCTCTTAGCCATACTGCTTTTAGTTTCCCACCCTGCTCCTTGAGCCTTCCCTAGCACTCTCTTGACTTTCATGCCTTTGTTTAATGTTTTTCCTGTTTTCTCCTGTTTAGTTGCCTTTTTTTCCCCTAGCAAATTCCTACATACCTTGAAGGGTCAATTCTATCATTGTATTTAAAACTCTGAACTAGTCTTTCTCTTCATTTAAACATTAATCATTTTAGCTGTCCTGTAGCATTTTCCTTATCCTCTAGTGCATCTTCTGTCACATTCTCTTATGGTTAATTTTATTTGCCTATGAATTTTGTGGGCAGGACCAGTTTTTCTTTTATCACCAATTATCTCTTGAGTGCTTAGCATAGTAACTCTTGAGTAGAAAATTGGTGAATGAATGTGTTAGGTACAGTCTCATGAGGAGGATTTCAGTTCACTTCAGTCATATGTTTTGTTTTTAACTGGTTAATCTTCATATATTTTCAAGACTGAAAAGTCATCAACCTATACTACTTGTTTAATTTTGTTAACCTGAAATGCTTATGTTGTATCCCATAAATCAAATTCATTTGATGCTTTGAAATTTTTTTTCAATTGCTTAGGTTAGGAATTTAGCTTTATGCACTTTGGATGAATCTAAAATGGTCAGTTTGATAAGTAATTAGTAGCCTCAGTGGAAGATTTAACTCTAGGTATATAACAAGTACTTCTTTTAAAAAGTCTCTTTTGAAGTGTGAAAATTAAAATATTAGCACCACTTTACACTTCTTTATGTCTTTCTATATATTACAGTGGGAAATTTTACTTATAAATGAAGTCAAATCTATTTAGTAACAAGCAAAAATTAAGAAAAGAAAAATGATATTTACACCTTAGTGGAACCATAACTAACACATACCCAGAGAGGGAGAGAAATTATTCTGGAGCCTGCATGTGTGACTTTTACCTTGGTCAAGTCATGTTCACGTGGCTCTTTTTTTTTCTTCTTCTTCATAAGTAATATTAAGCTGTTGTAATAAATTGATGTAAAACTTTAAAAGTTTTAGAAAATAATAAGACCCATTCCTTGATTTCCATGAAATAGACTATCATATGAATGATGTATTCCTCTTAATGAGAAATTATAATTTGGTTGGTGTGAATACATTCATTTATTCTTTGCAGGATTGTAACATAAGCACTCGTCTCTTCTTTCATTGTCCTGTTGCATTATGAAAAAGAAACCCCTAAAATGCCAAGTTAGAATATCATGTAGTATTCCATATTTGCGATAAGCTTTCTATGTTATTTTAGATTATATTCCTGTGAAAATATATAAAAGGAATACTTGCCATTGAATATTTTTTCTTTTTATGGAAGGTTACACAATCCACTTAACCCATTAGATTATTAAAATTGATTACTATGTTCATGATCTACAATGTAAATGTAGTTGACTTTTACTTGTGAAAATAGCTTTGAAAATGTGATAACGTATTTTTATTTATTAGTGTAACTGCATTGTGATTAACTTTTAATGCTTCACCTGTTTTTTGTTTTTCCTTTGGAGGATTGGATAGCTTTAGTCAAAGCAGCTGCTGCAGCTGCAGCCAAGAATAAAGCAGGAAGTAAACCTCGAACCAGTGCTAACAGCAATAAGGATAAAGAGAAAGATGAGAGAAAGTGGTTTAAAGTACCTTCAAAGAAGGAAGAAACGTCAACTTGTATAGCCACACCAGAAATTGAGAAGAAGGAAGATCTGCCTACATCTAGTGAAACATTTGGTACAAAATACATTCCTATTTTCTTTCTTTATGACACTGGTAAACCAATAGTGAATAATTTGAATCTCTTCACTACCTGCAATTTTCAGCTTATTAGTTTTTTTTTTTTTCTAGCATAATGGGATGACTGACTTTATAAGCAGCTTACAGATAGGTCAGGAAATTAAAGGTCAAATATCAGTGCTTGATATTAGAAAAAGGAATTTAATTTAAATCAGTACTTGATACTACATGCTATCAATATTTTTGAATAGAAGTGAGTTGACATTTTGATTTGTAATATCTTGGTAGTAGGTTTGTGTTTGAGGGTGTTTTGGGGGAGGTTGTATTCTTTAACCTTTTAAATGTTTCTGTGATTATTTCAGTATGTTATGTGGAAAAAGCACTAAGCTGAATCTTCCTGTGTTTTTTTCTTTTTTAAACATTAACTCCTTTATGGTCATTTATTTCTAGTATATGAATCTTGAGGGGCTTGTGCTTTTTTTTAAAGTTCCAACCAAGCAGTAGGCTTAAAAAGTAATGTGTAAAGCATTTTGCTATTTCATTATTTTTTTAAAGGCATGTGTTTTAGGATTCTAGATAAACTCATATATGTGTTCTGTTAAAAGTAGGACTTCATGTAGAGAACGTTCCAAAGATGGTCTTTCCACAGCCAGAGAGCACATTATCAAACAAGAGGAAAAATAATCAAGGAAACTCATTTCAGGCAAAGAGAGCTCGGCTTAACAAGATTACTGGTAAACTACAATGATTCTTTTTGGGGGGAATGGAGGGTTTCTTTTTAGAGTAGTTTATTTCTAATAAAGTAAAAGACATTTTCTGGTTCATTGTGATTGGTGAGTAAGAAAGTTACTTTTTGGTTCTTCAAAGTAACCATCTTTCAGTACTGTTAGCTTTTTCTACTGTAAAATGTGAAAAACAGCTCTTTGTTTACCTACCTCACAGGGATGTTGTGAGGGTATTCATAAATTCAAATACTACAAAATCCCATAGCTTTTAAATCACTATGGTAGTGGAAATAGTTTATATAAGAAATGGGTTATCTGCTTTTTTCAGCCTCTGGTGACACAATATCTGAAGTTTTAAGTAGTTTTAGATAAATATTCTTACATTTAACCAGGCTCACTTAAGGATGGAACCAGATATGATTAGAAAGATGGATATCTGAATTAAATTAAGTTCCTGTCTCCTGTGTTAATTCTTT